>APFE031279039.1:0-17155 GCA_000404065.3 Pinus taeda
ACATGGCATGGTCCAGTTTAGACTATTGGGCCATCCATCAAGTATGATTAGCAGCAGTATTTGTGGAGCATGATACTGCCCAAAAGATAGTAGTGGCATTTTGACTGGCCACTTTCCTGGTCTTTAGTTTGGGGTTCATTTTCACTTTTCTCTTGACCATTTGATTTTCTTGCCTTTTGATTGTTCTTTTAAGGCATACCCTCTTTTCATTTTTTAATTTTCATAGTATGTACACAAAATATGGAACCTTTGCAGCCTGCAATGATGAACATATTTAGCCCTCCCACTGTCAATCATGAAAGATGAAACCTATTGGTATAGGAACCTAACAACTCCAAGCATAGAAATAAGCTGAAGTTTCAAGGGGAGAAGAAGATACAGGAGCACGTGTAGGAATTCTTGTAGCAGCTAATCCCATTAAAATCTAGCATCATAAGCAAGAGAGTGCAAACATGAAGGTTGAAGAAGAGACTTGAAGCTCAGAGATAGCCAGAGAAGAACCTGTACAATACATAGTCACACATTAGCAAGCAGATAGCATGCATCAAAAGAAACAAATCCATACCGTAGAGAGAGAGAGAGCCACAACACCTCACAGCAAATACATTCAGATCTCAAGTAAGTAACTAACCTGCTTTCTATTTGCATTTGTGTAATTAGAAGGCATGCAAAAGTAACGAGATGGTTGAGGTTGAACGAGGGAAAGGTGGCAAATTAACTTGGCCACCTTCATCTAGTTGACTCCACTCATCCGAAGATGTCACCCACACGTGCGCACAGTTAACTCAAGAAAGATGTTAAGGACAGGTAGTGGAGGAAGTGTGAAATCTGATGCAATCATGAGGGATGATTACGAGGAGGGGCCATGATGACAAGATAGGTGGGGACAAATGGTCCAAATATAGCCGACGTATACTCTGCCAGCTCACCCTCCATCATCGGAAATATCCATAAAGGGAAATAAGTACTCCTCTCCGAGCACTTTCACCACCTTTTCCTTCATTCTCTGCTTGAAACTCAGCTACAACAGTTTCTTTGTGCCCCCACAGCCTCATAACCATTGTTTTCCATTGATCTCTCCCATATTACTACTCTCGGCATTTTCTATAGGAGCACCTACAAGAATTCTACAGGAGGGACAATAGGCTTCTACAGGAGGGGCAGTGAGTTATTTGAAGGGATAAAACACAGGTTTTAGCACGATTTTCAATCTTAGGAGGTAGGTTCCATGTGTGCCCCCATTGAATATCAATATATGCAAGAAGTGGTTTCAATTTGAGGAGGAGATAAATCCTTTAGGAGGAGAAAATACATAAAGTAATTTCTGCTTCTTCTTTTTTTAAAGATGGTCTCCTCTGTTTCTCTATTTTTCTCAAAAATTGTTCTCCATCTCCACATTTGGTTTCCCAAAGTAGTATAAACAAAATGACAGGAGGATTTATGAGGAAGGAGCCCACCAACTCCTCCAGGCTCCATGCACATCCCCAGGTAGTGTACATATTCACAAGAGAAAATTGGATGAACTTTTTTGAGAAATTCTGAGGGTTTGATGAGGAAATTGCCCAAGAATTTACCCACTCTTTGGTCCCTCACACTAGAACACATGACATTGTCACCTTTAGAGGTCTTTCCATTGAGATAACCCCCGATTTATCACTAGGGTCACTACCCTTCCTCTTGGGCTACCTGGGAGTAAGGATGAGAAATCAATTGACCAGGCTGCTAAGAAAAAAAATTTCCAAAACAATGAAATCCCTGTAGAGGATAAAAAACACAGTCTCCTCTGTTTCTCTATTTTTCTCTAAAATTGTTCTCCATCTCCACATTTGGTTTCCCAAAGGAGTATAAACAAAATTATTGGAGGATTTAAAGGAGCCCACCAACTCCTCCAGGCTCCATGCATATCCCCAGGCAGTGGACATATTCACAAGAGAAAATTGGATGAACTTTTTTGAGAAATTCCGAGGGTTCGATGAGGAAATTGCCCAAGAATTTGCCCACTCTTTGGTCCCTCACACCAGAACACATGACACTTTCACCTTTAGAGGTCTTTCCATGGAGATAACCCCCAAATTTATCAATAGGGCCACTACCCTTCCTCTTGGGTTGCCTTGGAGTAAGGATGAGAAACCAATTGGCCAGGCTGCTAAGAAAAACTTTTTCCAAAACAATGAAACCCCTATAGAGGATAAAAATGGCATTAGAAGGGCTAGCATACCATATCCTTGGGATGAGGTTAGCTAACAAATAATCAAATATATTTCCTGTGAGGGGAGGTACAACATTGTCATGAATTAAAGTATGGAATGGACACTCCAGCACCTCAGAAGCTCAACATCCCTGACTTCCTCCTACAGTCCCTCATTGACTCCAGCACTAAGGATCAAGCAGGAAATTCAGAGCAGCTAGCTCACCATGGGCTAATCAAAATTTTAGTGGAAGAAGTCCTCCATACATTTACACTTCCTATAACATGGGAAATCTTCCGAAAAATGACAGCTGAGGATGACATAAAGACCCTAACCTATGATATCAGTCCTACTGGCAGTGAGGAGGAAGAGCAGCAAGGGGGAGAAGGTGAAGGAACTGGTGACTTAGCAGAACAAGAAAGGAAGGAGAAAGAAACTAAGATAGAGGAGGAGAAAGTTGAAGAAATAGAGCAAGAAGGAACAGAGACAGAAAAAGAGATAGAAGGAGGAGAGAAAGAGGCAAAAAAGATAGAACAAGGAGAAGTGTCCCCTGAGACTCTAGAAAGAGAGGAAACAACTACTCTCACTGCCCTTAGTACACCAATCAAGCCAAAACAAAAGAGGAAAAGGCAAGCCTCCATGTATTTTAGGGCTAGGAAGAGCACATGAATCAAAACAGGTAAACCTCAACCCTCTTCAAAAGTGCCAATTACAATTGAATATTCATCCTCTGCCCAAGGAAAAGAACCCCCTTCCAAGGCACCTATCACATATGAAGGGGGGACTCCTAAATTGCCCACATGGAAAGAAAAGGAAGAACTACAGGACCCAAAAACAGTCCTACAGGAGGCTTAAACAGTTCTATAGGAGACACTACCAAAACTCTAGGAGACCCAAGAGCTTGAGAAAGAAATCGAAGGACAGCCATAGGTAAAGGAGGAAGAAACAGAGCTATAAGAACCTAATCCCCGACCAAGTATTGCCTCCTAATACAACCTTCTAGAGGGAGGAAGAATAATTCCACAAAAATTTGCAATTCTACTATTCTTTGAATTAGAGAAAGAGAGAATAAGAACACATAGGTGGATGCAAATAACCAAATCCAAAGAAATTGAGAATATTGGCCATATGGAGAACAAACTCAAAGAAATGGGCGGAGAGTTGAGGGCTATTAGACGCAGGGAAGCAATTACAAGAAGCCACCTTGAAACTGAAAATGAATTGCTAAGGAGGCAGCTGCAAGAGAAAAAGACCTAGCTAGCATGCATGGCCAGCTTATCCATGGAGGCATTGCAATGTAGAACACCATCAAAATACTATGGCTTATATCTCAAGGACCAATGGTTGCAATTTCAGATAAAGACTTTGGCACAAAGAGGCACAATGCCTTTCCAAGATTACAAGCAGTTTATGGACCTGTGTGACCAAAGCACATCAGACGATAAGGCAAAGATGGCAAAATTCTACCTAGATAACATGGCCCTAACAAACATGAATGTGTGGTGTTAGCCTCCTACTGCAGTAGGTTACTCATCTTTCATGATTGAAATTTTTACATGCCAAATATGTCATTATTTGCATGCTGCAATGTTCTATATTTGCTACAGAAGCCAAAGAAGGATGCCATGAGAATGTGCCAGTTCAAATGCCACTGCTCTGTTCCAATTTTTTATGTACTATTCCATTTTTGAAGAAGTTTCAGTTAAAGGGAGGTCGAAATAGTTTAATCTTGGTCGGTTTCAATTTCTTGTTTTAGAATATAGAGAATGAATATCTCTCCAAACAGTTTAATCTTGGCAGATTCTTAGACAGGTACAGAATTAAGGAGCCCAACTATTTAATCTGGGCCCTTGGAAGAAATAAGGGTAGTTTTTAGATAGGAGGACAGAAAAAGAAAAACGTTGAAAAGCTGGGTCTACAAGTCTAAGTGCACCCAAACCAAAAAGAAGAAAAAATGCTAGGTAAGTAGGCTGGGTGAGTAGTTTTGAGGTTGCAGAATGTTGATTTATGATCAATTTCATGTTTTCAAGTGTCATATTTGTTCAGGTCACAATTATCAGGTAGTTTCCATTTGAAGGACTCAAGCGAGGCATGTCTAACTCCCCCTTCTTCCTCATTCCCCAGATCATTCACTAACTTCCCCAAAGAGGTCAAGATCTGCTTGATATCTCTCAGTTTCATCATTTTCATATCAATTGCCTTGGTAAAGATCTTCTTTGCCCAAGGAATATTCATACTCCCTTTATAAATCATTTTTCCCCTTAATAGCCTAAGATTCACATACTTAGCACTTTCTCATCATGGTCATATTAACTACTAACTTTACTATATAGCTCCTTATCTATCTCCCCATCCCCTACTAAAACTATGTTAATAACTCCCCTATATAATTATCCCTTCCCCCTGGTTGAAAAATAACCATAAGTATCCCTTGGGAATTACTAAGTTTGCCTGAACCTTAGTAAGAACCCTTATGTTGTTTACAAAAACCCCTTCTAAATGCATTGGGACTCACTCCTATGCATAAAACCCATGCTCCGCCCTTTCTCCTAAAAACCCCACATTCAAATATCGAACCCCGCGCAAATTTAACCCCAAAAACCCACTTTTCCTAAAGTTTTCTACCCCCACCGAATTAAAAATTAAAATTAATTAGCGGACGGGCCCCCTCCTTAGCCATATGCCACCTCGCCTTATCCGCCAGCCATCAGATCTGCAGTGCCAACGATCCACGATGGGCAGGTATTTTCCCGCCCCGACATGCCGAGGGTTAGCGCCCGGGACATCGGCGGTTTTGCTGTCGTACTCCCGCCACGCGTCGCCCTCCCGGCTGTGGCGGAGCCCCCCCTGCCAATACCACCCAGGCGCAAAAGCGGTGTGCCCGAAACCAGAAACCGCCCTCCCCTTGCGTGACATAAGCACCACGTCACCCGCCAAGTTGCTGCCATCTCACCCCTTCCTTCCTGCGTCGGCCTGCCATGTCATCACCCCGCCGTACTACCACGTCACCCTGCTGATGTCATCACCGTACAAGAGGGTCCCACTGCTGACGTCATCCGTCATACCGCTGACCTCATCCGTCGTACCGTTGACGTCAGCAGCTGAAAAAAAACGAGCAAGTGCGAAATCTAAGCTTCATAAGCCCAGAATGAAAAACAGGGGCAGTTTTCGATGCGCAATTAGCGCTTAGTGCTAGTCATGCATTGCTACGAGAAATGAGCCAAAATGGGGAATCTTTGGGGAGTCTTTTGATTCCTGAGTCGTTTTTGCGTCGAAAATGGCAGAAAAGGTCTGATTTTGCAGTTTTTAACATATCAGCATAAAGAGAGAGGCTCGATTCAGGCATTAAAGAGTATTAGAGAAAATGTGAAGCCAAAATTCATGTCAAAGAGTATCAGGATGCGGCAAAGTGTATCAGTGGGGATTTTCTCAGTGCTCGAAGCAGATAAAGCATTAAAAAACCCTCCAGCAAAGTCAACAAAACAATAGATGCCATTAAAGAGCTCCCAAATCACACTTATTGCACAACAAAATCACATAAGATTAGTGGACCAAAGCTCAAAGCACAGTTATTGCAAAAGCACTGCACCAAGTCACAGAGGACACTACATTAACTCTTTTTCATCCAACTTCTTCTAGCGCAGCTCAATAGATATTTTATTTGCATTTAATTTCAGCACAAGTTTAGGTTTAAAAGCTTTTCCCGCAGACATGTTTAGGTCAGTTGTAATAAATACTTTTGGATATTTTACCTATAAAGATGGCCCTGAACAACGTAATGAGGGTTGGTTTTTGTTGGTTGGATGTTCTGCTTAAGCAGAGACTCGCACTGTATATCTGACAGTTTCTATAATCAAAGACTGCTTACAAGCTTGGAGAATGAATTGTTTACTGTGTTTAATGGTTGAAGAGTGACTGTGGAATTCTTGTGTTGTTACATGACCCAATAAGTGGTTCTTACCTCTGTTTTCCATTCATAAATCATTATCTAAACAGCAGAAAGAAAGATTAGCTTAGAACTTCTTTAATTGCACTCTATGCTCAATTTCTGTTGTTTCTTTATGTTTTTCATCTGTTTTAGGCATAAATATGAATTCCACATGGCTCATATTTTCCCTAATTCACCATGTATGACAGTTATCCAAGGATCCTTAACTGCCCCTAGATAGAGCTCATTTTCCTTCCCTATGTTAAGCTGATTGAGATATTCTTAATTGCCTCTCATTCCTTACATTTCACTCCATCTCTTTAGCTTGAAGGTTGTTTCATGTGCAGCTACCTTGCTCCATGTTCCTCTTGTGATCAAGAAAGCATACCTACAGTCCTACTCCTTGACTTCATGCCCAATGGTTTGAAACTTATCACTCTATGCATGCCTCTCTGTCTGAAAGCATCCTCCTTCCATCCAAACACCATCCAAACATAAACAAAACCCATTGAACCCAATAACTAGCCTAAAAGCGTCATCAACAAAGCTAAATCATCAAGAGAGAGCCCTCTCTGATTGCAGGTGGGCTAGAATCTGCAATCCAAAGATTGGCTTGTGGTTACCTCGGTCGTATCCCTTCAGGAGCTTAAGGACAACCTGAGTGATAACATAATGGCGACTCCACTAGGGACCTTCTCAGATAATCTCACAAAACCAGTCCGAAGCTTCGTAGAGGAAGAAACTGACCTTTAAAAGTTTCTATGTAACCGGTATTGTTAGAAAAATTCCCAAAAAAAACAAGTTAGAAGCTGGCTCCCAAGAAGCATTCGCGTTATACAAGATCAAATCTGGACCCAAATCCCCCAGCTTTTTTTGAAAACCCCAATATAATTCCTAAGATCCTTAGAAAACAAGAGCAACAAGAAGGTTTGACTGCTTCTAGTCCTGAAACAGTTTAGCATAGCCCTTTTTCAACCCCTGTCAAAGTTTTATTTCGTTCAAACCCTACTTCCCCTTGTTCATCATCCACTTCTACAAACCCTGTTTCCACACCTCTGTTTACTACACATACCCCTATTTCTACTCCGATTATCCCAGTTACTCCAGTTGTTCCACTTTTCCCTATTATTCCATTTGTCCTTGTTAATATTGCTAATAGATATGCACCTTTACAGCTACCTGCAAATCCCGGGGCTATGCCTCAGGATTACCAGACTAAAATTACTTATTTTGATGGCACAAATGCCTGCACAGCCCTTCAGCATACAAAGAAAATGCAGGATTACTTTGAGAGTTATGAGATTGACGATGATAGTGTGAGAATGAAGACTTTTGTCCAAAGTTTGACTAGTGATGTCAGGACTTGGTTTAGAGCACTCCCAACCAATTCCATAATAGACCCTGAAGCCTTATATCAGTCGTTTATCAACAGATGGGAGAAGAAGAAATACCCCTTGCACATATTATCTGAGTATGACACTATCAAAAGAGGCCCTCAGGAGATTGTTTTGGACTACTGTGCAAGGTTCAATAATGTTTATAATGTAATACCACAGAACTTAAGACCTCCACCTGATCTTGCTTTGTACAAATTCCCTAATGGTTTTGATGCTGAAATGGCTTATCAGTTAAGGGAAAGAGCACCTCAAAGCCTTCCAGAAATGCAAAATGTTGCTGTTAGTGTGGAGGCAAACTTAGTTGCCAAAAGAAATAGAGCTAGAACCGAGAGAAGAGCTACCTTTAAGGAAGAACCCTCAGCCTTAGACCAGAAGTTAGATGCTATTATCAATGGCATGCATAGGCTGGGAGACAGACTAGAAAGTGTTGAGAGGAAATCATCATGGGAAGGACAACAACCCAACACCATAAGGAACCCAAACTTCAGGAAAAATCAAACCACAAATGCTGGAAGGGCTAGTCCCGACCATGATATTAGGCCTCCTTTCCAAAAAAACTACGCAGAGGCATCCACATCCAGTGAGCCCACAGAAGAGTATGAACTTGATAGATTCGAAGAATGAGCAGCAAATCTTTCTCACTCAAGAAGACCAAGACTACCCTGATGTAAAACAATTTCAGACCAAGATGGGAGAGTCTTTTGATTTTAAACAAGGCTATGATTCTACTGTATATGAGGTCCACAAACAATATAAGCTGAGAACAAGAACCATTGATATCCCTGCACCTAGCAAAGCAAAGGACAGCAAACAACCCAACAAGACTAAAGACAAGGTCGTCATAACAGAACCAGCTAATATTGTTGTCCCAAACCCGCATCAAGTGACTGCAGAGGACATATCAGACATACAGCCTCCTATTGATCAGCCTCTACCTCCTTCTTCCTCAAAAGAAAATTTGAACAGCTCTCCAAAAAACCTTCCCAAAACAGAAATACCGCAAACTATCATTCACCATAACATAGACAATCCAAAGGAAAACACAGAGAGTATTCTTGAAAAGGAAAAATCTGCTACTACTAATGCAAAGATTCCATTGGAAAAACCATCTAATTTAGAAGCATAGATTGGAAAACTTAAGATATCCATCCCCCTCTCAAAACTTGCCAAACATGATGTGTACAGGCAACAAATTGAAAGGTCACTTCAACTACCAGAGGTCAGGGATGATGTAAATGTTTTAGATGACACCCCTGAGCTATTGTTTGGTCCAGAAGTTAATGGAAAAACAACATATGGATCTGTTCCACCCTTTTATGTCAGTCTGCACATACATGACAAAATCTTGCACAATTTTATGTTTGACTCAGGTGCCTCACATAATCTTATGCCCAAAGATGTAATGGAAAAGCTAAACCTTGATGTCACAAGACCCTACAAAGATCTATACTCCTTTGACTCAAGTTAGGTCAAGTGTTTAGGCTTAATCAAAGACCTTTTTGTGTCTTTAGTCCAATTTCCCAACAAGACAATCCTAATGGACGTAGTAGTTGCTGACATTCCAAAAAAATATGGCATGCTCCTATCAAGATCATGGGGAGTAAAACTCCAAGGATCCCTCCAACTCGACCTCTCTTATGCCACTATTTCTGTCTTTGGTCAACCAAAGAGATTGTATAGAGAAACACTCATGAAGTATGTGGTGAGTAGTGAGGAGAAGCCCCAAAATTTTCCAATTTACTTAATCCATTCTGATATGGATTCATTTATTCTTTTTAATGATGACAACAATCCTCCAACTAATGAGAAGCCTTTAGCTTTAGAGATAGAGACATGCATAAATGAAGAACTGGTTGCCCATGCCCATGAAATAGTCACAATAGTCAAGGCAGCCAGTAAACAAGAAGAACCTCCTCAAACAGAAATTTTAGATCTACGACAATCATGCAGAGGGCCATGCCTACAGGCTAAATTTCAGATGTACCAACAACATGGCAGAGTATGAAGCTCTCCTCCTAGGTCTAAAATTTCTTAAAGTTCTAGGGGCTAGAAAAGTGTCCATTCTAGGTGACTCTGATCTAATCGTACAACAAATGAAAGGCAACTTTGTCACCAATGACAATAGAATGAGGGCCTATAGGACTGCTGCAACAGAAATACTTAATACCTTCGCTAAATCTGAGCTTGCCAAGATTTCTAGAAACCATAACATTCATGCACACAGCCTAGCCACTTTTGCTAGCACATGCAAACTTCCCTTTGAGCCAAATCACCATTTTACTGCTGAAATAAAACATAGGCCCACTGTTCCTAACAATATTAGAGATTGGCAAGTATTTGAAAATGATGTCCAGATTAACAATTTCCTCTCTCTTGAGGGCGAGTTTTCAAATTTAAACATTGACATGGAGGCCATGAACGATTCCCAACAACAAACAAATGAAAATCAGCAGGCTGTAATAGCTGCAACAGTAAAACAAATCCCGAACCCAACTGTTTTTGACAATGCAAACATAGAACAGTTGAAACAAATGCATTTAGAGGAAACAGCCAAAGCAGACGCTGATTTCATTGATCTAAAAAATATTTTTTTGCCTGCTGGCCTTACTCCATTAGAAGACATGTTTGATGACAATGATGTGCCCAAAAAGCCAAAAATGGAGCCTTTAGATGCTGTTATAGAAGAACACAACATAGGGACAACAGAAAAGACCAAAATGATTAAATTGTCCAAAAATCTGCCCCCTGATCAAAAGCCAAAGTATGTGGATTTGTTCAAAGAGTTCCAAGATGTATTTGCTTGGAGTTATGAGGACTTGAAGTCCTATGACACCTCAGTGATTCAACATACCATTCCCTTAAAACCAAATCAAAAACCATTCAAGCAGAAACTTAGAAAAATAAACCCTATGCTTCTTCCCCTCATTGAGAAGGAAGTGAAGAGAATGTTTGAAGCAGGTATTATAACACCCATCAGATTTTCTGAATGGGCATCCAATCTGGTTCCCACAAGGAAAAAATCCGGTGAGATCAGACTATGTGTAGACCTAAGAAACTTAAACCGGGTCTGTTTAAAAGACCACTACCCTTTGGCTAAAATGGACCACATCCTACAAAGAGTAGTGGGTTCCTCTAGAATTTCTTTACTAGATGGATTCTCAGGTTTCAATCAAATACTTGTTCACCCAAATGACCAAGACAAGACAACCTTTACCACACCCTGGGGGACATTTAAGTATGTTAAAATGCCTTTCGGGCTAAAGAACGCTGGTGCCACCTTTCAAAGGGAAATGGATATTGTATTTTCCAAGGAAATCCATGAATTCCTTGTTGTCTATCTTGATGACTTAACCCCTTTCTCCAAATCTGATCAAGAGCACCTCAAGCACTTAAGGCAGATCTCCATGACATGCAGGAAATATGGCATTTCCTTGAACCCCAAGAAGTCATTGTTTGGCCTTGAGGAAGGTAAGTTGCTAGGCCACATCATCTCAAAAGACGGTATCAGAATTGATCCGGAAATAATTCAAGCAATCCTTCAAATTCCATACCCAAGAAACATAAAAGAGTTGCAAGCATTCCTTGGAAAGATCAATTTCCTAAGGAGATTTATCCCAAACTTAGTAGAACTGATAAGACTGTTAAGTAATATGTTAAAAAAAGATGCTAAGGTAAGATGGTCTCTGGAAACCAAGCAGGCTTTTGAGAGTATCAAAGTTGCCTTGACTCAAACGCCCATACTCACAAGTCCACAGTTTGATAAGGATTTTATCATATTTTCCTTTGCTTCAGAACACACCATAGCTGCTGTCCTTCTGCAAAAGGATGACCAAGGAAATGAAAAACCAATCGCATTTTTCAGCCGAGCCTTAAGAGATGCACCCGTGAAATACCAAATCATGGAAAAACAAGCTTATGCCCTTGTCAAAGCCATTAAAGACTTCAGAATTTACATTTTGTATTGACATGTGATTGCCTATGACCCAAACTCTATTGTAAAAGACATATTAACTCAAGAGGGACTAGAAGGCAAAAGAGGCAAATGGATTGCCAGTATTCTTGAATATGACATTGAGATAAAACCCACAAAGCTGATAAAGGGACAAGGTTTAGCCAAGCTAATGTCCGAAACAAATCTTCAGGCCTTAGACATCAACCAGCTGGACAATGAACAGGAGCTGGTGACGCCACAGATCAGTGAAACCTTTTTACATCCCCCATGGTATGCCAATATTTGCTATGTATTGTTAAACCTGTGTGCTCCCCCAGGATTGTCCAGAACCAAAAAAAGATTTTTGAAGATGAAAGATCTAAAGTTCTGTGTCTTAGATGGTGCCCTGTTTTGGAAAAATCATGAAGGAATACTGCTAAACTGTTTAACCATAAATGAAACCAACAGCATCATGAAAGAGTTCCATGCAGGGGACTGTGGAGGGATCTATATTGGAAGTCCACTGCTGACAAGATTTTAAGGGCTGGTTATTATTGGCCCTCTCTATTTGCAGATGTCAGAAAATTTGCTGTCTCATGTCACAAATGCCAAATCTTTGAAGGAAAAAGAAAACTGCTCCCTTTACCCGTTAAGCCTATCTCAACCGAAAAGCCTTTTCAACAATGGGGTCTTGACTTCATAGGTGAAATCCATCCCTCTTCTTCAGGCCAGCACAAGTGGATTCTAACAACCATCGACTATTTCACCAAGTGGGTTGAAGCCATCCCATGTAGGCAAGCCAATGACTCCACTATTATCCAATTCCTTGAGGACAATATCCTTTCTAGATTTGGCTGCCCTGAGAAAATCATCATTGACAATGCTGCTGCCTTCAAATCTAGAAAGATGATCAATTTTTGCCATAAATTTCACATTACCTTGGGCCACTCTTTAGTTTATTATCCTCAAGGTAATGGTTTGGCCGAATCATCCAACAAAAGCCTCATCAACATCATAAAGAAAGTACTAGAGGAGAACAAAAAGAATTGGCATAGGAAGCTCACAAATGCCTTGTGGGCAGACAGACTTTCAACCAAGAAATCCATTGGGATGAGCCCTTATGAGCTAGTATATGGCATGGAAGCCAGATTTCCTTCATCTCTGGGCTTTCCTACTATCAAACTGTTACAGGAGATTCAGGCTGAACCAAATAACATTCAAAGAAGAGTTAATCAGACCATTCATCTTCAGCAAACCAGAGAGCAGGTGTATGACAGAGCTCAGACTTTGCAGGAAAAGCTCAAAAAGATGTTCGATAAGAGAGCCAAGGCTAAGGATTTCTGTGTTGGCAGCAAAGCTCTAAGATGGGATTCACGAAGAGAAGACAAGGGCAAACATGCAAAATTCGATTTTCTTTGGAAAGGTCCATTCATTATCAGCGCAGTGCAAGGCAACAATACATATTTCCTCAAATCGGTAGATGGCAGCACCGCTGAAGAGGGCCCTGTAAATGGCAGAATGTTAAAACATTATCATGATCCCTTTTGTTGAAAATCTTCCAGCGACATCATTTCTGTACAAAAGGTTTGTATATATCAGCATTTTATTTTATTTTGTATGTAGAAGTCCAGGCGGTAGAGCACGCAGAAGAAAGCAGGCAATGCTACACAGGTCACAAGCAAATCAGTTGAGGGAAAGTGCTGCTCTCATTCCAAAAGTGTCCATTATCTAACAGTCAACACTAAAAAGTTTCAAGTTACAGCAACAATAGAAGATCAAGGTAGTCTGACTTGCTGTTCTTGACTTTTCACAAGGAAAAGCCATCCCCAAGTGGAGCCACTGTTAGCCTCCTGCTGCGGCAGGTTACTCATATTTCATGATTGACATTTTTACATGCCAAATATGTCATACTTTGCATGCTGCAATTTTCCATATTTACTACAGAAAGCCAAAGAAGGATGCCATGAGAATGTGCCAGTTCAAGTGCCACTGCCGTGTTCCAATTTTGATGCACAATTCCATTTTTGAAGAATTTTCGGCTAAAGGGAGATCCAAACAGTTTAATCTTGGTCTCCCTAGATTTCAATTTACTGTTTTAGAATATAGAGAATGAATATTTGTCCAAACAGCTTAATCTTGGCAGATTCTTAGACAGGTAGAGAAGCAAGGGTGCTCAACAGCTTAATCTGAGCCCCTGGATGAAATAAGTGTAGATGTAGATAGGAGGACAGAAAAAGAAAAAGTTGAAAAGCTGGGTCTGCAAGTCTAAGTGCACCCAAACCAAAAAGAAGAAAAAATGCTAGGTAAGTAGGCCGGGTAGGTAGCTTTGAGGTTGTAGAATGTTGGTTTGTGATCAATTTCATGTTTTCAAGTGTCATATCTCTTCAAGTCACAATTATCAGGCAGTTGCCATTTGAAAGATTCAAGCGAGGCATGACTAACTTCCCCCTTCTTCTTTATTCCCCAAAACACTCACTAATTTCCCTGAAGAGATCAAGATCTGCTTGATGCCTCTTAGTTTCATCATTTTACATATCATTCACCTCGGTAAAGATCTGCTTTGCCCAAGGAATATTCATACTTCCTTTATGAATCATTGTTTCCCTAATAGCCTAAGATTCACACACTTAGCGCTTTCTCATCATGGTCATCTTAGCTACTAACTTTACTATATAGCTCCCTATCTATCTCCCCATCCCCTATTAAAACTATGTTAATAAACTCCCCTATATATTTATCCCTTCCCCCCTGGTTGAAAAATAACCATAAGTACACTTGGGAATTGCTAAGTTTGCCTGAAACATAGCAAGAACCCCCATTTTGCCCCTTTAAAACCATCTTCCAATACAATGGACTCCTTCCAAAGCATGAAATTCCTTTTTTTAGGTTATCGGACTCCTTCTGAGGCCTCAAATACTCTTCAAAAGCTTATATACCCTTCTTCCGATCGCAATAACCCTTGCCGACTGCCTTAACATTCTTCCAATCCCTTTGGGCCCCCACCGACGCGATATCGCAGTCGGAGGTCTCAAAGCTAATGTTGCTCGTTTTTGTCCTCCCCGATGGATGCTCCGCCGATACCATTTCGCAAATCAGCATATCGCAATACTATATGCCACATATATATGCCCCTTCCCCTTTTCGCCGATGTGATATCGCAAGTCGGCAATTGGTGGTCACAAGAGTCATGTTCCCGAAATGCATGCCGCTTCCTCTTGCTCCGATGCGACATTTCCATCGCATCAAAAGAGCATATCGCATCATAAATGCTTCCTCGCCGCGTGCCTCCATTCATTCATATATTTTGTTTAAAACATGATTTATCATTAAGACATGTTTCACTGCAAATTCATTGCAGATCGCAGCATTTCAGTTATCGCTATCACATCGCAAAAACATATCACGCACCGCACCATCCAACACCCTGCCACGTCACCCCACCACGTCACCCCGCTGACGTCATCCGCCGTACCATGACCCATCGCTAACGTCATGCTGACGTCATCTGCCAAAGAAAGGCGTGCAAGCGCGAAAATGCATCTTAGGAGGCCCGGATTCAAATTCCGAGGCAGTTTTCGATGCGCGATTAGCGCTTGCTATGAGAAAAGGGCCAAATTGGGGAATCTTTTGATTCCTCAGTGTAATGACCATAATTAAACATTAACTAGAATCTGAAGTACAGAAGTACAGAGAGCTTGAAGACATTAAATTTGTACTTACCTCAACTGCTGCTGATGCTGATTCTGGTGGTGCTGTCCTCGCTGTTTTGATCTAGTCTCCGGAAGACCAATACCACCCAACCAGATTGAGCAACCTAGCTGCTCAATCCAGAAAACTTCACAACAGAAGTTCTCTGTCCCTCCGTGCCCAGAACCTCAAGCAGACTAAAGCTCTTCCAATGGACAATTAACTCCTGGTGAAATCTGTGCTCCAAGTTCTTTCTGCTCCTCACTTTTTTTTCCCCTTCTCTCGGTTCAAACCCCTGCTATTTATCTACCGGCCTGGCGGTGGCTGCCCTCCCACTTGCAGCCACCGCCTTCCACGCATTGAAGGCCCTCAGATATTTTCCGACTCTCATTTGCGTTCTGCAATAACTACTCAGCTGGTTCGGGCAGCTCCGCTTTAAAAGTTCACTGGTACCCTTTGTAAGTTTACATTATAATTTCATAAGGTTTAATGATTATATTTTATAATATTCACCTTATCTATATTTTACCAGTTTTTAAGTGATATAGTTTATAACCTTCCATTTATATGTTATAAAGTTTTTAAAATTCATATTATAAAGTTTTAATGATATATTTTATAGAATTAACATATATACATATATTATAAAGTTCAGAATTTATTAAGGGTTGTTACATACATTCCCCCTTCTGAAAACTTCGTCCCGAAGTTAGAGCTTTAGGTTCAAGGTTTTAATGGACATGACCCTTTGTGTCCAGGTCCCCAAGCTATTCAAACTCATCCTATCCTCCCTAATCTCTTCTGCTCCCATCCTATCCGTCCTCTACTAGAGTATGCCATGGCGTCGATTTTACCGACCTAACCATTCATAACACGAAGGTAACAGCGTCGACTATATCGACCTGATTCCCAGTAGGCATCCCGCAGTCATCATCACACGTCTAGGGGAGCGTGACTCGCACAGTCCTCCCATGACTCTAGGGTTCGGAGGATAAACGGTGGGTAACACCTCCACCCCTCCCAGTAAAATTAGGGCTACTACCCCATCATAGAATCACTTTGAGCTTTAATCGGCCTGAGGTTCTGTCATCACGTGGTCATCCAGGAAATTAGATCATTTACCGGCAATCATAGTCTATCTGCAAGTTTATCTGCAAGTTTACCTGCAATCGTACACTTTACCCATGCATTTGAAAAATGTGCATCAGCATATTCAAAATAACTCATGTATTCTTGACATATGATACTACAACATAACATAATTTGTCATATTCTATGCATGTAATTGGACTTTTATTTAGGATGTATTCACTTCCTGTCTTCCCTTTCAGTTGCTCATTTTTGACATGCATAAATGAAACAGATTCATTTTGTTTTAATTTCTATCAGAAGTAAAATCATTTAACGGTCTTTAACTTTACTTGACATCTATAATTTAGTAAAACGATCGACATATATTATTTTGGTATCCATGTACCAGCCGAAATTTAAACATATATTACGTCATAAAGTTTCATGTTTACACAAAATCATTCAAATGTTTCTGAGTCTCTGACTGTAGTGAAGTAAATATATACAAAACATATTGTAAAGGTCTTCAAAATGGACATAAATTAGGGTATCTCTGACAGATGTCCTCTGTATTTTCCCAAGTTGCTGACCCAGGGCTATACTTGTCCCATTGGACCTTAACTTGGTCCACCAAACGGTTCCTCAACTGTCGAACTCTACGTTCCAGTATACGTAAAGGTTCGACCGTTATGACTCCCTCGTCCGATACCTGCAATTCTCTCCACTGGATGTTATGAGATGGATCAGCTATATAATGTCTTAATACAGAAACATGAAATACATTATGAATTCTATGCAGGTGGGGTGGCAGGGCAAGACGATAGGCAACAAGTCCAACTCTTTCCACGACTTTAAACGGTCCTATAAATCGGGGAGACAGCTTTGTCCCTTTCCCGAATCGAATAGTACTTTTATTTGGTTTGATGCGGATGAAGACCTGATCCCCTACTTC
>APFE031279042.1:0-142834 GCA_000404065.3 Pinus taeda
ACATTATTTTTATTTTAAAGGCAGTAGTCTATAACGCGACTTTTTGAAAGCCTTTCCGGCGGATTTTTCCGGTCAAAATCTGGCAGCAATTCATTGGAATCCCAAGTTTGATAGCTAGTTTGATGGCTTCCCGCCTCACCAACGCGGCTTGGGTGATTGGACTGTACACATTAATTATGACAGACGTTGAATTTATGGTTACTGTACGCGCCTCTTGATATTTTGTTCTGGTTTTTAACCTGTGGTAACGGTTACACTTGGCCATCTGCCGGTCTCCCTTGTCAGATCACGCCTTTTGTCAACCCTAATCCTATTCACTTACCATTTTCGCCTGCTCGCCGCGCTAAACCTCAGCTCCGCTCTGTGGGGTTTATCCGCGCCTCCCTGTCTGGTTCCAACACTGTGTTTCTATGAATGCCTTCGGCCTTCCGTCGCTCTGAAGGTTGGGTTGCGATGATTATGGCGACGTCGTCCGCTCCTGCACTGTAAATATATTTAGATATGCTATTTGTTGAGCTTTCTCTGCTATTAAACGTTGTTTCTCGCCTGTTAATTTGTGGATTTAACTTTGTGACAGGGTCCCCATCGTTCCGTTGCGTTTTAACTCGGCTACTGAGGTAAGCTCTGGTTCCATGCCAGATTTAACTTTCGCTTTTTCTTCAGCTTCTAACGTCTCCGCTACTGGTCTTCAGGATTATAGTTGTGGTTTGATTTTTCGTTGCCGCCTCCTCGTTCCCAGGTAAGGGTTAATATTTCGTATTCTTCGTTGCTGGTTTCAAGGGTTTATCTACGGTTGTTGTATGGACTAACCTGCTTCTACTTTGTTTTTGCAGGTCGCTCGAGGTAGCTGGCCGTCGTTGCTTCGCACTCGTTGCGGTTGTTGGCACCCGTTCGAACCCTTCCAACCTTGCTCTACGGGTAGGGTCTTTCCATGTTGGCTATTTATGAAGCTGTAATGGTTTTTTTTTTTTAAGACTTCGAGTCAATTAGTTTTTGTCACCTAAGAGGTGAACAGATAGTGTTTCTCTCGGCTGTGTAACTATTCAGTTGTTTTGTAATATTTGTGTTTCGTTATCGAAACCCTCGTTCTATATACTTATTGAAACCCTCGTTCCGTATATTCGTTGAAACCGTCTCCTGTAATATTGGTATTTGGGTCTTTTTGAAACCCTCGTTCGCACCAAATCTGTTCAGGTGCTTCCTTGTTGTGACGACTCTTTGGTTCTGCTCGGTTGTAATATTATCGTGGTTGAAAGCTCTGTTTCGGAACTCTGTTCCGAATGAACTTTATTGACGGAGCGTGAGACGCTCAGGACTCTTGTATGCTTTGGTTATGATAGTTAATGAAATGATACAATAGTCTTTGGTTTTCTATCCAGCATTTACATTAGCGTAAATATTGTGAGGGTTTGTATATTTGTTACCTGGTCGATAGCTTGCGTTCGTATTTACTCGCCTTTCTCTTGTCTAGAAGTGGTCTTTGTGGCAGCGCCCTGCTCTTCCTATGAATACTTGCTGTCTTTGTTATTGCAATGTAATTTAGTTACACAGAATACATATATTAATGCATGAGATTAACTTGTACAGTGGTGTTTCAATTGAAAAACAACAAATTTTTATTTCAAATGACTGTATATTTTGTTACTTTGTTTGAGGAATCCCTTACACTGTTGTTCTTTTTCCTTTTAATCTCTCGGAGGCACAACCGTTCTGCTGTTCAGGTTGAACTGCCCCAACAGAATTGGTTAACTGTCCACCAGTTTCTTTTACAAGGCTGTTGGTTTCCATTAACTGTTCCTAACTAACACAATTCATAAAAATGCTAATTTACTGTTAACCTATTTTACCGTTACTAATTCCTAATTAAAAAGAAACAGTTCATAATTGTAATTGTCATGGTCCTAATGACCTTCTGGAAAATAAAACAAATAATAAAAGAAAAGTAAAATAACTGACAAGTCTAACACCTGTCCAGCTATGCATGTATGATTGTTTGTTCTTGTCTCTCCACGAGACCGTCAACCACCTTCTGTCTCCTCGGAGCTTGATGCTCCTGCATCAGGCTCCCGGGGTGGCAAAAAGTCATGGCTCTGTTCCATGAGGTCGTCGACAGAATAGCCTGCTTTCTGTATCTGTGTTGCGTTAAGCCACGAACTGTCCTCTATCGGACGGTTCTTCCATTTGACCAAATACCACAAATACTCCTTCCTGCGTGTGCGCTTAGCTACCTGTGTGTCTAGAATCCCTTCGATCTCTAGGGGTGGTGCCATTGGCATCTGTCTCGTCCACGAATCTTCTTCACAACTGGTGTCCCGTGGTGGCTTTGTTGTTGTATTATCTGCTGAGTCAGCGACATAAGGAAACAGATCTGCCACGTTAAAAATAGGAGAAATACCGATCCCTGGTGGCAACTGTAGTTCATAGGCGTTTGCAGAAAATTTTCGAATTATTTTACAAGGCCCGATTTTCTTAAATTTTAGCTTGTTGTACTCTCATTTTGGAAACCGTTCCTTACGTAAGTACGCAAGGACTTCATCTCCCACGTTGAACTAAACTTCCCGACGCTTTGTATCAGCTCGTTGTTTATACCTCTGACTGCTGTCCTGTAATTTCAGTTTGACTTGTTCATGTAAGTTACTCATTGCTTGGGCGAAATCTTCCCCATCAGCGCTTCGTTTCTCCAGTTTCCCCAAATCTCGTAATTCATGTACTCCTCGTGGATGCATGCTGTACAAAATCTGGAACGGACTGTATCCTGTGCTGCGGTTAGGGGAATCGTTGTATGCGAATTCCGCCTGAGCAAGTACACGGTCCCAAGTCCGGGAGTTTTCACCTGTTAAACTCCGAAGTAAATTTCCCAGACTTCGGTTTACTACCTCTGTCTGACCATCCGTCTGCGGATGATAAGCGGAGCTGAACTGCCACTGGGTATTCAACTTTTTCCACAGAGTTCTCCAAAAATGACCGGTAAACTTTACATCTCTGTCAGAGATAATGGATCTTGGAAGTCCATGCAACCGAACGATCTCAGTAACAAAAAGACGTGTTATATAAGTAGCATCGCTGGTTTTCTTGCATGGTACAAAGTGTGCCATTTTTGAAAATCGGTCTACCACAACCATTACTGAATCAAAACCTCGTTGTGTCTTCGGCAAACCCAGTACAAAATCCATACTAACTGAATCCCATGGTTGGCTAGGGATGGGTAATGGCATATAAAGTCCAGTGTTTTGACTGTGACCTTTTGCCAGTTGACAAATTTTACATCTACTCACGTACCTCTGCACATCTCGCTGCAACTTTGGCTAGAAATAAAAATGTTGTACCTGAGCAATCGTTTTGTCAATACCGAAATGTCCAGCCAGACCCCCACTGTGTTTTTCCTGTATAATGTTTTCCCGCATAGAACAGTTGGGAATACACAACTATTCCCCCTTAAACAACAATCCTTCCTGTAGATTATAGTCTAACCACATGCTGTTATTTCGTAACAGCGGGTTTTGGCAAGCCTCATAGGCCTCCCTAAACTCAGTATCGGTCAGATACAGCTCTTTTAAATGTTCAAAGCCTAAAATCTGCATCGTGCTCTCCTGTAGAAGCAACGTTCTTCTACTCAGTGCATCTGCCACCTTATTTGATTGCCCACTAATGTGTTTTAGTACAAATGTAAAACTTTGCAAGTACTCAACCCAAGCTGCATGCTTATGGTTCAATTATGTTGCTGCATAATGTACTGCAATACAGAGTTATCAGAAAACAAAACAAACTCGTTACCTAACAGATAATGTCGCCAATGTTTCAAAGCTTGCACAATGGCGTAAAACTCCTTGTCGTAGATTGAGTATTTTTGCCTGCTCTCATTTAGCTTTTCACTTAAATAAGCAACCGGTATGTCCTCCTGACTAAGGACTGCCCCAATGGCCGTACCACTGGCATCGCAACGAACTTGAAAATTTATTGACATTGAAATATTTTATTGTGATTCATATAGATACATACATGTTTATGTTTTTTAAAAGTTAATATTAAAATAAATTAACTAACCTGAATATTAAAATGGTTTATTTAGGTTTCCAATTGAAATATAAACATATAAATAATATCAATTATTATGTTATTTCATATGGACATGCAAATATTTAATTTATAGGGGAGTGAGAGTGTCAAATATTCTTACCATATCTCTGTTGTATTGGGTTGTAATATCAATAACTAATAAAGCAAGTATAGTTAGAGTGAGAGTTGGATTACATTTTATAATACTTCTAAGTAAAACTGACCAAATATGTATATTTGTTTTTTTATTTTGATTATTGCTAAAGTGATTTTTTAATTTAAATAATATATATATAAAAGATACATGGTTGGGTACGAACTAAATTACACATTGCTCTCATACTTGGTTGTAGAACGAGTTTTTGGGCTTAATTATGAATATTTTTAAATGTCACTTATCAATTTTATATTAAGAATTGAATGAATTACACATCTCTTATTGTGTTGAAGGTATTCTTTTAAGGACGCTTACCTCCAAATTTTTTAGTCATTTGTCAATAACAAATTAGACAATTATAGTGGCAGCTATGGGGTTTGATCGTGGGTCTCCCTTAGATTAGGCCTGGCTGTTAACCATTCACCATGTGGTTATAAAAAAAAAAACAAATTAGACAATATCCCAGGGTGGTTTAATGATAAGTTTCGTTGGGTGAAGCCCACCAGACCTTCGTTCAAATCTTCAAATCTCATTAAGTATAGTGTCTTCCTAAGATTTCTACTCAAGAAGTATAGTGTCCTGCTAAATCATAATAATTTGGTATATCTAGCTTACATGTTGTTGGATATGCTCTTGGTGTTATAGTGGCATCAACTATGGTTGATCACGGATCTCCCTTAGATTAGTCCAAACATATATGTTATTGGATATACTCTTAGTATTATAATGACATTTACAATAATTAATCATAAATCTCCCTTGGATTAACCCAAACAAACAATAACCGATTCACCAAATACCCAAAACACCTTTTCACCAAATACCCAAAACACCTTTTATCTAAATAAGAGTTACTCTGACACCACATATACCCTAAAACCCCTATTATCTAAATAAATTACCCTGACGCAAGGCTAAACGCTCATTTACAAGTGATGAAGGATACAAAGAGTCCATGGCTTCCAAAGCGGCAGATCACGAGTTTGGTTCAATTTTCGCGCATGGAAAGATGGCCACTTTAGGGCAATAATAATTCACAATATTTTACCCACTCAACATGTTTGTGGAACATGCATTGCCACACCCTCCATACTTTGCCCAGTGTTGAGATCAACTTCAGGACGTCCTAGAAGTAAAGGGTTTGAACTGCGAGCTTTATAAATGGATTTGGTGAGTTTGGCGTGAAGAAGAGGCAAGTGGGCTTTGTACTTTTTTTAATTAAAAATAAAAATAAAAAATTAAATTTTAAATTTTTTTATTTTTGTATTTTTATGTGTAATTAAATTGAAAAATTATTTATAGGCTTTTGGATTGACGGTGAATGAGTGCACTGTTAAGCAACTCCTTGAAATAGGTATTAGGCTCAAATTCCCCGTGAGAACTTATTTACCAAAAAAAAGTTAACATATATGCACTTAATATATATATAGTGTTTTTTTATTTATATATATATTATGTGCTATATATATATATATAATATATATATATTTATTAAATATTTTTTAATATAATAATAAGCTATCATAAATTGAAAATATGGAGAGAAAAAATTATAATTCATGAAAAAAAGAAGAAGAAGAAAAGATTTAAACAAAAATGAAATAAATTTAAAAACCAAAAATTAGTTACTGACAGAATGGCAGTTATGAAAGAACCTATAATAAAACCTCAACCAATCACTTTACAAATAAATAAATTTAAATAATAATAAAAATTAGATTTCGGATAAATGGCAATTTTTTTTTATAAAAACAAACTAATGTGCAAGTCAAAGTGAAATGGAATATGTAATAATATGTCTACCGTGACAATCTGCATAAATAATTGTAATATTTGAAATCTATATTGTTATTTGAGTGCATTTAGTAGTTTGATTTTGATCATCATTACTATGGAGAGTACATTCAAATTAATTGGAGATTAATTTGAATCATATAAAAGGAATGATAGAAAGAGAGATGGGGATACAAAGATATGGAGAGTACATTCAAATTAATTGGAGATTAATTTGAATCATATAAAAGGAATGATAGAAAGAGAGATGGGGATACAAAGATCAGGGAAGCCCTATTAGATCCATCTCTCGTTGTGAATGTGAATGGGAATGGCATATAAAAATCAATCAATGCAAATATATTTTAAATATTTTAATTTGTCTTTATTAAATATATTAATTTATTATATAAAAAATTAAATAATATAATTATTTTAATTTATTTTTATGAAAATGTTTATCTTTATATTTTAATTTATCTTTATGAAAAATAATATATATATATATATGAAGAAATGATATGCATGAGTTAAAAAGGAAGACTAGGTGCATAAAAGTGACTATAAAAGATATTACCATCAGATTTGGCGAGACCTCGGGTATAGGGGAAGCTGTTGTCATGGCAGGTACAGTGCTTGTTGGACATGTGCGTGGTCGAGCTTATTCGACGAACAAGTTGACTCAATGGATAAAAGAGATTTGAGGAGGGTTGCTGAAGGAACTGCCAGAAGTTCACGTCCTACCCAGGGGGTGGTTCTCCTTACATTTTGCAAAGGAAGTCTACACTAATTTGGTACTTGCCAGGTACTGGCATATTGAGATGGCTCGGTCCTTCTCAAGCGGTGGAGCCCGTTATTCGACCCTGAACGAGAACAAATAAGGGTCGGACCTCTTTGGGTTCGCCTACCAGGGCTCCCATTACAGCACTGGTGCGAGGAAGTCTTTATCAGGATTGGAAATGCTCTGGGCACTTATTTTGACCACGATCGGACTTTTGTTGAATTGAAAAACCGAACCCTTGCTCGCATTCCGGTCCACTTGGATACTTGTGAGGGCCTGGAGGAGAAGATAACACTTTAGTGGGGGAAGTATACCAAGATCCAAATCTTGGATTATGAAGGGGTCCCGTTCCGCTGCAGACGGTGTCATAAGGTGGAACATCTCTTCAAAGAGTGCCCACTCAACAGGAAATTAGAGGACTCTCCTATGATAACACCTGCATCATCCAGAATCAACTCGCCGACTGGCTCCTGCCCCATCCCCTCAGGTCCTACCCCATCGGCAATCTCTCCTCTTCTCAAGACAGGGGAGGTTGGGCACAGACCTATTTCGTCGTCGAGGACCAGGGCTCGGGCTGCTGCTGAAGCTACAAAAGTTACGGGTATTTCTTTGATCTCTTCTCTCTCATCTTTTGATATGAACACATCTGTTGTAGCATCTATAAATAATAAATAATAAAAATTAAGAAATTAAATATATATATATATAATATATATATATATATATATATATATATATAAGAAGAAATGGCAGGGATCCAACAATTGCTAATTTTCCAGCCATCATCTCTATTCAAATTGCTTGATCTCCTTTCAATCTCTATAGCTTCTCTAAAGTTACAGTAATAGAAATGATCTATCCTAGCAATGACTCGAGCATCTTCAATGCAGATGTGGTGTTATGTCTTTTTCGCATGTTTTGTTAATGCTGAGGAGTGGGTCCTCCCATGTTTGATGTCTGCCGCATGTTTCTAAATCCTCTAATTTATTGAGCGGCCAGTTTCACCAACATAAGGTGTTCCACATGAACAAGGGATTACATAAACGCCTTTCATATTCTTAGGGTCCACTGAGCCTTTTACAAATCTTAGGGAATTTTGAATAGTGTTAAGGAGCCTAAAGGTTGAGGGAACCTTGTGCTTTCTAAGGATCCTTGCATTCTTGTCAGTGGTCCCTTGTCTAAAAGGAAGGTGTACCCCAAAAAACCAATCCTTGGGTTCTTTTTTAATCTTGGAACCCTTGCCAACATTAAAGAAATCCCTAAGACATTGGAGCTTATTATAACCATTATTTTTTTTAACCTTGAGGAGATGGGTTTTCTCATCTTCAAGATGACTTTCATCAGAAACTCTAAACGCATGAGTGGCTAAAGTGTTGAGAACACCCAACTTTTGAGCAGGGAAATGATGGGACTTAGCGTGAATATACTGCTCCGTGTGAATTGCAAATGCTCCTCAAAAATTGGATTTCTATACTATCAATTCGCAGCAATTAAAGAATCACTCAACAAGATCAACAATCATTGCACACATGTTGAATAGCCATTATCCTCCTTGCGTGAAATGGTGGAGAAGAAGATCACAGGGACCTCCAATTCCAATATCCATAGTAACTCTCGCAATCAGAACGAAGAGACATCTATCAACCAAGAACGCAAAGGATAGTTTGCTCATCTCAATAGGAATCAATAAGTGCTCTTCTCAGATAATTCAGTGGTCTTACCTTGCTAGTTATGTATAATAATAGATATCTAATGAAATCTAAATGCATCTATCTTTTGCAAAAATTTATTAGAGTTTATGCAAACAAACTAATAGGATATATAGGATATAGTTCAACTTATGTATCAGTAGGATCCATAAGCCTAGAGGATCTAGCTTTGGAATCCTCCTCTTATTAGCAAGAAGTATTGTATCAAGGCATACAGCGATCATTTTTCGAATGAATATAAGATATATGATCCTGTTAAAAATAAATAAATAAAACACTCAACATTAATCCTAGGCTAGACGATGCACAAAAAACAACTATTTGAGTTGTTACAAAAAATTACTAATATATTTACATGAGAATATACTATTATGAAGGGAACCCATTCTAATCCTTATACTCACCATATTTGTAGCGGAGATAATTTCCAACCTATTCAACAACCTCAATGTTGAATGAGCCCTACATTGAGTGAGATAGTGTAGGATGAGTTGCAAAAATTGTTGAACATAAATTTCATTTATCCCATTGTTTTTAGTGAAGAAGTTTCACCTACTATAATTTATCCTTAAAAAAATGAGAATAGTAAATTTGCACATATTACAAAGAATTTAACAAAATTACCTCGAAAGACAATTTTCCTCTAGACCAACTCCTTGATACATTAACAAGAAATACTTTTTACTCGCTAGATTCAGTGAATATAATCGAATTAACTTTTCCAATGGACCAAGATAATACCATCTTTACTTACCCATGGGGAACCTTTGCTTACCAAGTATTTCTCTTTCATGAGAAATGCCACGTGTTATTCACCAAAAGGATAATCCTTCATAACCATATCTCTCTTGCTAGAGTCAAGGTGGATCCAAAAGAATTTGAATTGATATGCAAACTTTCTAGTTCCAAAACTGAACTGAAGAATTAATAAAAACAAAAAACAAAAAAATTGTTGTCCATGAATCATGGCAAAATACTCTAACTTTTCATGAGATTTTGTGTGTGAGAGAGAGTCCAAACCTCCAATATGGTTATAAGATTTAATTAATTACACAAAATCATATTCAAAATAATTGCTCAAATCCAATTGAATATATATATATATATATAAAATCCATACGTGAAATGTGCCTCAAAGTACTCTAAATATTTGCCCTTAAAATTGGAGAGATAATAAATTATGAAAAGTTGCTTGAAAAAATTCTTCAATCTTAATTAAGCCAGATTTGAAATAGGTAGGTGCCCAAACATTGTTGAAATCACAGATTATGGTAAGTAGTCCAAAGATTTACCCTCAAAATTGCAACGATAAAAGATTATATATACAACCTAATTGGATTTGGGCAAAGATTTTGCATATATTGTTGTCCAAATAATTAAATCTTTTCCCCAAGGAAAAATTGTAATTTCCATTAATGTAAAAAATGGAAATTACATATTGTAGATGCTCTAAAAGCACATCAAAATATTGTTGACTATGCAACCATCATCAGTTTGATATATCAGTGTATAAAACAAGTGTTCACAAAATAAATATACAAACACTATTACAAAAACTCCATCAAACATATACGGAAACAATTTGAGAGACTCCATCATAGGCAAATCATTGTCCCAAACAAAGTTGATCAAAAAAAACAAAATCAAAAAATATGAGGTCCCATACACGATCTGCATCTCCCTGTAACTCATCAACAAAAGGTTTGTGATAACACTCCATGCTTATTCCCATTCCGTTCTAATATCTGCCATGCCCCCAAAGCTTATTGCGCACCTTCCTTGGAAAGTCTATCGGAAATAGTGTTCCTCTCTCTATAAATATGATCACAAGGGATAAGTTCAAAATGCCTTTTAATCAACATAATCTCCTCCAAAATAGGTACAAGTGTATGTACATGACATATAGAATGTTGATTGAACCGGTGTACTACTACCCAAGAATCACCAAATACCTGCAACTGTTGGCACCCTTTCTCTATGGCAAATAGAACAAGAAGAAGCTTGAGTCTTAAGAGCTCAACAAAATTGTTGGATTTGTGACCCAAACCATTCTTTACCTTAAAAGAGTGATTCTCATTTATATAGAGGATAGCACCACCTCCACAAATACCTCCCTCTTGAGAGGAACCATCAAAATAAGCCTAAGGTTGAGACTAGTCAATTTATTCAGCCACGATGGTACAGGTTCTAGATCTTGTAGCTTATGCAAGGATTAGCTCATATAAAGCAATCCTAATTTAGTCAAACATGAAATATGTGCCCAACATTGTTGAGATCACAAAATATGGAGAAGTAATGCAAGAATTTACTCTCAAAAATGCAGAAATAATAGATTATAGAGAAATATTTGATAGAATTTTCCAATCCTAATTAAGAATTCTAACCCTCATTTCCATCTATTTTATAATATTGTATATAAAATCTTCACATTATTGTAATATATGAAATTTTCAAAGATTTTATAATATTGTATATAAAATCTTCACATTATTGTAATATATGAAATTTTCAAATAATAATATTATATTTTTGAATGATTTTGATTCCATAATCGGAACACAATTAAGAGTTTTAAGATGCATGTGCATTTTACTATAATGTGTTAAAACATTGCAAACATCTTTCCTATGAGGATTTCAAATGGTTTATTGTTTTGAATAACATTTTCCAATATAATGTAATAAATATAATAACTTTTAAAATATTGTTTCCTTCGTTTTTATTTTATATACAATTTGTTCAAATTCTAAATTTATTATAATTTTTTTAAGAAAATACATATTTTTGATATTTTATATTTGATAGGAAATCAAAAATTACAATCCTTTAGCTGCATAGCAACACACTTGATAACATCTTGATAAGATAAAAAATGGCTGACAACAAAATCTCAGATATCTCTTCTGACCTTAAACATATCATATCTTGAAACTTAACTACAAAATCTCAGATATCTCTTCTGACCTTAAACATATCATATCTTGAAACTTAACTACAAAATCTCAGATATCTCTCTGACCTTAAACATATCTTGAAACTTGACTAAATTTTATTTGAACAAGATCAGACAAATTAAAGGACAAAACAAACATGTAATATAAGAATTAGTATATAAAAATAAAGTATATAATATTCTTTAATTTAAAGGAAAAAAATATTATAATTGTATGACAAATATTCAATTATAAAATTTTACATTATTTAGATTGTTTATCTTTTTTAGTTTATTATAATAATTAATAAAACACTAATCTTGCAGGTTGCAAGTTCCATCTCAAAAATACCACTATGACGAAAACAAAGACTTCAATCTAACCCTCTTAACTTCAAAATGTAGAAGACAGGGTACATCAGTCTACCATTATATTCAACGCCAAGAAATAAATCATCTCCATCTTAAGCAAAATAAATTGGTCTCCAAAAGCTACATGTTCAAGGCATTATAGCGTAAAAGGTGTAAGATTCTTTACGATCTTGTTCTCGCCCTTGATTTAGAGAAACTCAAAATGTGCATGATTTTGTACATGAAGTATAAAAGAAGCTCTAAACATCCTCATTCAGCGAGTTGAAGGATAGTTTTGTTTTAGGAATAGGAAACAGCCCCTATCTGCTTTGTTGCATCTACTATGTAGTTTTGTTTTAGTAATAGGAAACAGCCCCTATCTGCTTTGTTGCTTCTACTATGTAAGTGCATCTTAACTTAACCTTTTCCCCTACTTGAATAAATAGTCTCATGTCTCATGATAAAAAATAAGTGCCATTGTAAATCTCTTCTAATGGGTCTGCATTCACTACACCACTATACTGTCCTAATTTAGATCGAACATAATTACCATATAAATTTTATTAGAAACAAAAACAGGTATAATGTGATGACAGTGCTGGGAAAGTCCACAATCACTTAACATTGAATAGTAGTCTACACTTGCAATTAGAAACACCTCCTGCTCGCTTCTAATGTACAAACCATAAAAACACAAACGTTAACATGCAAGAATAACTCAGCATGTAGCCACAAAAAGGCGGTTAAGGAGTTGACAATATTAAAAGTTGCAATAGCTATTGTTCAAATGCGTAGATTATTGTGCAGTTCTGTCTTGACTCTGTTTATGGTAGCAAAAGTTCCTGGTCAGGTTATGATGCTAGAGCCAACCAAACCAGAGAAACAGTTCCAAAAATAAACTTGCTAAAATGTACAAAAGTAGTCATATCTACATGGAATGAAATCCCAAATTCAATGAAAAAAATACTATAGCAGGGACAATAATAATGCAGCGTTTTTATCTATAAAGCAAACACGGTAACAAGGGGCTACTCTGACAGGCATGTCAAAGTGCCAAGCCAGGTCCACTCGAAATTTATACTCAAAACAGAAGATAATGAACCCAGAAACATAATCCACGACAATAGTAGACAAAATTAAGCACAACATTGTTCTAAAATGCAAAAGTTGACATAGGTTTAGCTAAGAAAATAACCGAAACAAAAATAGTGTAGAGCACAATCTTAATCTGCTTTATCCCAACAAATAAGCCAAAGAATGATGAAATCAATGAAGATGATGCATCATGTAAGGTAAATTTTCAATACTTATTGGATGAACGTAACAGCTGTGTGTTTCTTGCAGAGATAACTTATTTTGGAAGCTGTCTTGCGAAACAAATTGTGGAAACTACCATATTGATTTAAATATCAGTTGAGGTGAACAATTCTCGTGCCCAAACCTGTATGCACATAATGCCGCTTATCCTCGCCTTTCACATGATAAAAAGATATTTCTATTGGCACATATTCCTGTCTCAATAAATGAACACAACAACTCTAAGATTTCATCTTGAAACGCATTTGCATGCTCATGGGCAGTAGATATAGTGATACCTAATTGATCTCCATAATCTCCATAAACAGATAAATAAGATGCTCATTGAGTCTGGGTACTTATCAGAAGAAACCCTTGCTTGAATCTAATTGCATCTGCAATTGGGTCTTAAAAGACCTTAATGTTTCAAGCTAAAACTAGTTTTACTCTTTGTATTTTGCATAACTATCAAAAAACTGCTACTCCAGAACACCATTACTTCTCACAAAGATATCCTTTGCTCAAACTCTCAAAGAACAATGCATATGATTCACAGGCATTGCAGTGTAGCTTCCAGTAATTCTTCAATGCATGGTAGGATGGGGGATGCGGGGCCGCACTGGTGTCTTTGATGGACTTACCCTGCTCCGAACAGGAAAATATAAATATAAACCATTAAACTAGATTAGACAAAATCATACCAACAGTTTACTGGCAAGTCTGCAAATTAATTTACTGCATCAAATAAAAAATGTACCTTATAGGCAAAGATCCCACAATTGCACCACTACAATTCAATGCAAGTATGGCACTTTCAGCCTGCAACAACAAAAAGTACATTGTAAAACTTCTATAAAGCGATAAATCACCTAGATAACTTCCAGGGCATTCTACTTATATTTTCCAAATTCACAGCTATGTAAGTCATATAGAGAGGTACAATCTTCCTAGCTTGAAAGCAGAGTAAAATTGATATAATTGCATCAAGAGGCGCTTTCTACATCCCAGGTGGGTGAGATGTACATCTATAACTCATGTCAGCTAAAAAAAACCAATTAATAAAAAATAAAATAAACACACAATGTTGCCTCATAAGTAAAATTTAAAAATAAAACAGTTACACATTAAATTTGGCAAACATAAATACAATTACAAAATGAATCTATATTAAATTCTACAACCAGATAATTGAAGAGATTATAACACTTACTTCAGCATATGTGGACCCAATATTGTATTTTACGACGCTAAAAATAAAGTACCAACAATAATGCTCCAAGGTATCACTTGTCAAAAGAAACTATTTGGTACTACTTTTCTTGGTTGTTTTCTATCAATCCACATTATCAGAGTTGAGTTGCTGAAAGGAAAGCGCACAACACATATGAGCACACCAAAGTACATCTGTCTTAGCTCATGATCTCAATTTTTCTCTGATCCTTTTGGTGCGTGCTTACAGGCCTTAAATCTATAAATTAAAATACATGAATATACTTTTCGTGGCTGTTTTCTATCAACCCACATTATCAAAGTTGAGTTGCTTAATGGAAATCCATCTTTTATCATTATCTCATTTTTTTCTGATCCTTTTTGGTGCTTCGTAGATTGGAAATTAAGATGAATCTATGTTGATAATAAATGAGTCTGTGTAATTAAATAAATAAACTTAAAAATAGATAAAATATAATTTGCTGTCATAAACGTGGATCAAAATTTCTTTTAAAAGTCCTGGCCAAAGTCAGTCAGTTTCTGTCAACACAGAGTATGCAAATTAGGAAACATAAGAATATATGTTTTTCTTTGTTGTTCTTAGGTAATGAATTTCATATGGTACGTCCAAGGTATTACAGAGAGGAACAACAAATTGGTGGTAAAATAAAGTTTGAGATAAAAACAAAAAGCAGAAATATACTTTCAATAAGACAATATTGAATATTCACACCAAAAATTTCAAGAGTCTTGTGAGTTGAAAAACATGTGGAACACAGAAACTGACATGGAAAGTTAGATCAGCATGTGGAAAACTGAAACCTGGAATGTTGAGGATTTCTCACAAAGCTTGAAATGCAATTCTAGTTTGACCCTTAAAAGGAAAGACAAACACCTTATAATCATGCAACTAGTAACATGAACGAGCCCTGGAATATGGTTATTTTGGCAAAAGCAATAAAGAAACAAGTAATTATGAATAAAACAAAAACTACCCTATGACCCTTTGTACTTGGATCTCAACTCCAAAATTGTATTGAATAACAATGATTAAAGAGAATTTTCTAAATATTTTTTACCCGAAACTTTAACAGGCCTCTGCATCAGTGCAGTAATATACTCTAAATTTTCTTCCAGAAAAAAGGAAAATTGTTACGCCACCTATTACATTTCCAGGCAGCTCAGTTTCGAATATTAATTCCTCAATACAGAGAAATCACAACATGGAGAAATACATCACCCAAGGCCCCACCCTTAAGGCCCTAAAGCTAGAGTGCACATTAGTAGAAGATATGTATATAGAACAGTGAATTTTTGCCTAGTAGACACTTCCAAATATCAATGCCGAGGCCAGTGACTCAAATGGCAAAGTATTAATTAGAGAATATTATATCATATGAGCATTGCAATTTAGACATACCATTTGAAAATTTGAAAATCTCAACAGCATCCAATGAGACAACATTTCAGAAAACAAAAAGTCATTCAACACTAGGTGCCCCTTCAATACCTAGCTAATAGCTAGACCTTGAGCATGCAAAAAGATGCAATCTCAGAATTTAACCCGTAAATGAAAGATATCCTTTTCAATTTAAAGACTGATTCAACTACTTTTAACATTCACACGATATATTGGCATCATGGGATTGCAAGTGTATAGATAAATAAATCTCACGAATTAATCTATCTGGAAAATTTCACCCAAATCTATGGGTTAGACTTGAACTCTGAAAACTGATAAGATTCCAGAAATTAAGCAAATAGGACTTGAATTGTGAAAACTCCTAAGATTCCAGAAACTAAGCAATAGCAGCTACATTGCACAAATTCTAGTAGATGTTTTTTTCCTTAAAAAAGGGATATGTAAACTTTATAGAATATTTTCAGCAGATAATTAGCTTACCATTACAAATTCAACAAATGCTATACGAGTGGAATGAACATGATCTCCAAGCAGTCTCAGGCGAGAAACCTGAATTCAGTATGCAGAAAAACTCCATCAGCTCAGCACAAGGATTTCCCTAATGTGCCCTCGCATAAATGACCACAGATGTGGTTCAAATCACCCACCTCACCACAAAGTGACTCAAAGAACATTCTCAATTCCACTTGAGAAACCTGCAAAAGTTGTAAGCAGTGTAAATTAGCAAGCCCTAAGGCTATATCAATTCTCAACATGCTCAGCCTACACACTTCAAAGAAAAAATTTAACTTACAGAATTCTCCTCTATACTAGGCTATGGAAATCACTGGACCATTATGACTTACCTTTTTATCAATATTTGTACAATATATTGTCCGTGCGCACATCTCACGCTCATCCTCAGACTGCCATTAGAAATCAAAATAATAAAAATATACTAGAACACAAACAAACTTCGTACACACAATTACTCGGATTAGGTAGAACTCGATGCTACAGGTAGCTGCATCCAATAAAAGATACCACTCACCCTTACTCCTAGTAAGTAGCCCCAGCTTGGAGATCAACAAAAGAAATGGATAATGACATTGCTCACCCTTGGAAGGAATGTTGGATTTACTGGAAGAATCGCAGTTTTGGAAGGGAGGACCCTGACTGGATAATATCCCAACATGGTTCCCGCAAGGCTCAAAGCTGCTCTTGCACCCTCTACAAATAATGCCAACAAAGGAATTGACCATTTGAATTCCAAATGCATTGAAGAGAGTCAAAACATTTTTATAATGCACACAGCTAATCAAATTAAAGCCCAACAAGGATCAAAGGTAAGACTTACGCTCATCAGCGAATTCTATAAATGCAAAACGAAGAACTGAATTAGGATCACCACATATGCGACAGTCGATAACCTTTAGTCAAAAAAGGCACAAATTTAGAAAATTTCATTCCATCAAGCACTAGTGTAAATGCATAATAAGAGCATATACAATTCTGCAATCAAGTTACTCAATTACACCTACTAACACTAATTTTATAGTGTCCACACAAGCATTTAAACAAAAAAGTACTCAAACTCTATTTTCTTTTTATTTGAATAAATGTTGCATATGGAATGATGTCAAAGTCTATATTTCTTATGACCCTTGCCCATACAAAATGCTGCACAACACTATAACTTTGCATCACAAATTTTCCTATTCTTTATCTGGCCATAACTGCTAGATACAGTTTTTACCAGCATACAGGGCATTCAAATCAGAGTTTGAGGAAAATTAGCATTCATCAATTGCAACACAATTTTTCATCAATACAAGCTTTCTTATGAAACACGTGCCATGTCACAGCTGTGAAAAATAACACATATATCAAGCCTAAAATGTATGAGAATAAGACTTGTTTCCAAACATTCTTTCATGCTATCATCATACAGACACCAATTAAAATTACTTATCATTGTGATTACCAGAAGCTTGTTTCCAAGCTATCTGCACACTGAAAATAATCTAGGAGTACTTTTGCCATTAAATCGGCTTAATATATAAATAATACGCTTCAGACTTTTCAAATTGATTGCTGCCGATTTACAAGTCGCTTCATTAAAACTTTTATTTTTATTTTAGTGAACATTCAAAACATAGCTTGTTTCCTATCTGAAACCTAACTAAGCCAACAATGGCATTACGAGTCAATGTAGTTACCTTCACAGTATATCCATAAAATTCTTCCATCTTTGGGAAGAATGAAACTTTTCCTGTGCCTTTATAGTCAATCCTAACATTTTCTAGCATTGCTAAGTTGATTCTCATGATTCATCAAAGATTCCAACACTGCGCCGCAATTTTCTCTGCTACATCACATAAGGAACCCAAATTTCTGTTTGATCCCAAGGACTTGAATTGTGAGATTTTGATATTAGATATGATATCGTATCAAATGCCACTCTTCTTATATTTCAAGAGCTCATTTCAAGTTTGACTGAATACTCCATTACACCCCAATTTTCTTGTGGTTGTGCCCATCGTTATGCCTGGCAACTCCTACATATTTCTTAGATTACGTTGGGACTTATAATTCAATTTTTTATACTACGTACAGTCAAGCATGTGTATTTCATTAATTTGTCCTTATTGATTGATATCAGTAACAAGTCAGCACAAATTAAGTGACAGCAATCAATTATACATAATTTAACTGAATGATCTTAGATGTAGAGCATATCAATGAATTATAATTTCTTGTGGTTGTGCCCACAAGATAATTTTCTTGTTGTTTTGCCCACCGCTATGCCTAGGGTGCCTCTACATATTTCTTTGATTATGTTGGGACTCACCATTTGCTTTTTTATACCACGTACAAACAAGAATGTGCCATTTCAGAAATTTGTCATAATTAATTGATATCAATAACAAGTCACACGACAGTACAAATGTATGCGATGGCAATCAATAATAAATAATTGAACTGAGTGATCTACATGTAGAGCATATTGATAACATATATTTAAGGCTCAACCCTTCAGTGACCATTGATCGACATATGTAAAAATTGAAATCAGAAAAGGCAAACAATGTAAGAAATAAGTTTTCAATGGCCAACTTGCAAACCCCGACAGAGACATGCCGACACCACTACATCTTCAAACAAGTAGTTCAACATGACTCTACATCCTACAATAAAACCACACGCACAAAACAATTAATTTTAATGCATCAACCACCCATTATTAAATATTTAATGAAAATGACAAATAGGATTGTGCCCAGTAGCATGACTCCACCCTCAACAAATACATCGTAAGATTCTAAGAAAACAAATACAACGTAAGATTCTAAGAAAGCACATATTACTTTCCATTAGCGATGTCATTGTGACCAACATTGAACCATTATGATCAAGTTATGCCTGTAATACACTCTTAACTCAAAACATAAACCTGGGGTATTCCATTGTAAGGAACGTAACAATTGAAAAATGCGCAAAATAATCATAGTATCATTTATTGCAAGACACAATCCATACAACAGGCCACATGGAGAGTAATAAAGAATTGCAGATCCATGCTGCAACCATAGAATGCACATACTCCACAAGCATAACTGCAGGCTGTAATTGCACATTGCAAACAATAGTTGCTGGTTTATCATTAAACAATCCCACTATCATAAAATTAAAACCTGTACACATGTTATAATTAAATACAGGGGCCAGAGGCTATTTAATGCATGCCACCATCATGAATGTAATTCTACATTCCTGTAATATACAGCACAAGCTTGGGGTCGTACATTTCTCCACTTCAATGCAGGGCTCATTGCAATAATAATGCCATATAAATGCATGTTACTGCCTAAATATGCATGATATATGCAGTAACCAAGAAAGAGGGTACCCTCGTGATTAATGCCAAAAGACACTGTAAATGTACATGCGAAAGATCAAAATGAATGACAAAACATAAATTGAGTAACAATGTAACATATATTATCTAAAGTGTTGGCTGAGCTGTGGTCCAAAGTTGACGGGTGGGAGTTTTCCACTGCTGGCCCAGGTTCAATTCCCAGTAAATAGAGCACTTGTATTTTACATAGGAATCCTTGGAGTAACATGCCCCGGAAGTGATAATCCATCGTGACCCAATCCCGTATATACAGATAGATTCGGAAGTGGGCTGGGCATTTGGGGGGGAATGTATCCCTGATTCAAGCCAAAAAATAAAAGATGTTGTGTGATAAAAATATGGATATTATACATGCTACTTCCCTGTCCTAGGCACCCTCCTGCAAATATATAACTATCTAAAAAGAGCACCCATGGGCTTGCTGACATGGAGCAATTTTAATTTTTAGCCAACACCCTCTGTGGGGCATCCATTTGAGGATTGTCTTCTTAGCCTACTTTTGCATCATCTTAGCCTTAATCTATTCCAGTTATTTGTACCATTTTATTTTAAACCAGCATAGATTCATCTTAACCCTGGATCTATTAAGCACAAAGAGCGATATAAACAAACCCCCATGCAAACCTCTCAGCACTTAAAATATTTAGGGTTAAGAAGGATCTATGTTGGTTCTTTTCTTTTACTTTTTATACTGCCCCTCTTTTTTTAAACTAAATTTCGTATGTCATCTGGAATTCCATTTTAGTTGTATGCATGTTACACACATTACATGTCTCAGTAATATAGAATACACTTCACTTCTGTCTGTACAATCATAATTTGGAATCAAACTGTGGTTAATCAAGCTTGTAGCTAGCTCATTGCATGCTTATGAACCATCACTCTCACCTGTTAGTGATTACTTCCAAGTTCCACCAGTGACTTCTACCTGTAGTGATGAAGCAAATAATGCAAATTCTTGGCCTCTAACCAAGCAAGCACGAGATTCTTAGTAATATGGACATCATCGTTGACATCTAAAGTTCACTTGTATAAGTGGATGACCAAAGTAGAGAGGTGCTCCAATGATTGTTTCTTTCTACATTGCGATCAATATGGATCATCGCAGAGTAACAAATTTGAAATAATTAAAGCATTGACGTAAAGAAGGAAATTTCTATGCCACCACTATTGAAGGCTTTTCCAAAATGGAGGAGGATATTGTTATTGCAAATATTATTGTATAGATTCATAAAATTCAATCTTGGGTTCATTGTTAATAAAGAGTGCACAAGAATATTTGGTTCAAGATTCCTTATAGTCATATAGGGGAAATGTAAGAGAACAAATCAATTATGACATTACCTTCATCAACATGTGGTCGGAATTTGATTTCTAACTATACCACAACAACCCATTCATGGTTGGAAATGCAAACACTTTTATTATGAAACACTAGGGAGTCCATTATAGTCGTGATCTAACCTTCAGACATGCAGAACATATAAGATTCTTCCACAGAAAACATTATGATGTATGCATCCCTGCTACAAGATTAAAAGCCATAAGGACTACAGAACTTGAATCTTCGTTTAATTCACCAATGTTGAGCACATCTTGATGAATGTGCTTGATACATCTGAAGCTTATTCTTGTTTGATACAGGACCAAAATTATAAACGCAAATGCAGATCAAAACCACACACCCCCAACAAGGCCCTCCAAACAAGACATAATATTGACATCCAATTTTCTTAAGTAAAAAGCCAACCAAAATTATTCTAATTCTGCAACACAATATATTACAGAATATGACCGTACCACCTAAAGAGCACAAAACTATCAAGAAAAAAGAACCCATTAAATTTTAACTCTCTGGAAAATTTTCAGTCTGGTGCTTGAAGGAGAAAATGATTATATAGACAAGGATAGTGATGTAAAGCATATAAATAGAGAATTACCTGTCCGCAATTGATAAACAGTGCTGCAAGCTGCTCTTCTGTCACCTATATCCAAAAGAGTCATCAGTATGACTTGATAACAATTGACAAAACTTCACTCGAAATTATCTATGATTTTACAATCCCGCATATGTCGGTTGCCTATATATATACCAGTATTCTTTTCAGTAAACATTGACAAGTCTAATTATAGGGCAATGAAAGGGAACCACTGGCATCAATAAAACCAGGAATTAATCTCCCGCTGCACCATAAATTAAATTCAATACAACAAAGCGCCTATGGTGCCATTGAAATCCCAAATTCTCTTATAACTTTCAAATGAAGACCCTGCTTATGATTTGGAAGGTGACATTGAGGTGTATACGTGGCTTGAAAAACAAAAATAGCCTTCCAAGTGAGTGGCATACATATCCAAGAAGATAAGTTAAACATGGGCCTTGCATAACCAAGAAAATAAGTTAAACAATGCCCTTCCGCACCTAGACGGGCCAGCACATGCATGAGAGAAAGATGGATCACCAAACATCCCAGAGGATATTTAGTGCTCGGCATTCTGCTACTCAAATTCATCCTGACATAATATTCATACCAGTTTTAAAATTCCGATTAAGAAAACGTCAATACGATAAAGGTGCTGTTACTGGAAGTTGTCTTGATACAACAGACGCAATGCTATTGAAAATTATTGTTTCCCTAATTTCTGCCATGAATTCACTTACCTGCTGATCAATATCAGAAACGTAAACCGTTCTTCTAACGCTGTCCTCCTGTTGAGCTCTGATGTTCCTACCGTTGAGCCTCCTTTTACCCTGATTGAAGCTGTTTTTCTTCTGATGCACCACCAAGTAAAACAGAACGTCAACAATGCAGCAGAAGATTCAAACTGAAGTGACAGATAGGAGAAGAATAAAAATAACGTAACAGATATAGGATAATCATAATGCCACAGTACGAAATCCTCGAAAGGATACGCCACTTTGATTTCTACTCAGGTTGCAAATTTAGGAGATAATCCTATTAATTTGTAATGAAATCTTAACAAGTGTAAGGATATGCCACTTTGATTTTACTGAAAGCTTGAGAATTTAGGAGATAATCATATTAGCTTGCAATGAAATACTTTGATTTTTACAAAATGCTTGTGAATTTAGGAGATAATCATATTAGCCACATATGAAATCCTTAACAAGGGTTGTCCCATTGTGATCTTTACGAGTTTGAAAATGCAGGAGTTCGTTATGTTGGCGACTAGTGAATCAAATCCTCAACCAGGAATATGTCATTTTGATTTTCAGCAATGTTGCAATGTAAGCTTGCAAATTTATGAGATATGCCATTTTGATTTTCAGTAAAATTACAGATCAAGCAGACATCACATAGACAACAAGGGAACAAACGAAACACGCAAGCATGTTTAAGTGATATTAGTCCCAAAATGACCGACTATACCTCCCCATAGCCAACTTGGAGAAAGTTGAAGCTTTTGATACATGTAGCACTTTATAAGCCATTATTGTTTCACAATTATTGTGAATGTGAATTTCTTTTCTGAAAATTTTACTTCTAGAAAACTACAGCTACCCTGACTTGTAAGGCATCTAAATACCATCAAAATCACCCAGGAAATACAATGAGAAGCGCTGTGAATGTAAAATTAAAACACCCTCTTTAAATTTTTCAGTATCTAGTATTAACTACCCTCGCACTTGTTTTTTTTTAACATTAAACATCACTCAGAAATTGCAATGCGATATTCCCCAAAAGAATGCAAAATTCCATGCAGATCAAAGACGAAAATGATATACAAATCTTACCCTCCTGCCGTTATTAGCGAAGCTGCCATTGCCATTAAAAATAAAAGAAGGCGACCTGTGAGGCTGAGGAATGAACTCCTCGGCTAAAGGATTCAGTTTGGAGAGCAAATCTACAAGCTCCCGCATATCGCCATTGAATCCGCCATTATTTTCAGCCCGGGAGAGATCAGGGGTTCGATTTCCGTAACTCGCCCCTTCGACGCTCACATTGTTCTCCACCAAAGCCATCGTGGTGTCTCAGATCCCAAGAAATTCTCTGGTCTGCAACCTTTGAAGATATGCCGGGGGTGTCCTGAAATTAAAGGGTCAGATACACAGAAGCCCCTGTATAAAGGGCGATTGGGTCCATCCACAGAGGGGAATGTCCCTTATTGGGAAGGGCAGGCAGCAAGGCGTTTGTGGGTTTTTTCTTTGCCGAGGGTTTGAATTTAGCAGAGTTTTGTTATTGATTCTTCTGGTTCCCAGGCTCCAAATTCCCCCAAAAGCTTCGGCTTAAGAGTGGTCATGGCCAGAGGGGACCTTGAAAATAAATATAATGTAGCCATTGTCACCCGTCGTCATATCAGGTGATGTTGACATCACCAGTTTTGCACTTTCATCTGCCTTTCTGGGTCTCATTATAAACATCATATTACGTGAATGTTAATTTTAATTTGAGACTATCCGTACACCCTTAATTTGATTTAATTTGATATTTTAGTAAAAATGAAAAAATAATTAGCGAATATTACCTGAAATGACACTGAAATTTATGGGCAGTACAGGTTTAATGACATTATTCCAAGATAAGATTGAGTGGTTGTTAATTTCGAAAATTAACTTAATATTAGAAATAATTATTAGTTCGATAAATGTTTGTTATTTTTGTTATTTTCAAAGTAGAATAAAAAGTAAATGTTTATATTTTCTGACTTGAATAAAAGTACAAGATTGTATTGAATAATTATATTTTATTTTAATCTTTTATTTAATAATTTAATTAATTAATTGTTAATTATGAGATTAGAGATATCTATGTAGTGGATTACAGGTTTAATGACATTATTCCAAGATAGGATTGAAGTGGTTGTTAATTTCGAAAAATAACTTAATATTAGAGATAATTATTAGTTCGATAAATATTTGTTATTTTTGTTATTTTCACAATAGAATAAAAAGTAAATGTTATATTTTCTGAGTTGAATAAAAAGTACAAAATTGTATTTTATTTTAATTTTTTATTTAAGTAATTTAAGTAATTAATTGTTAATTATGAGATTAGAGATATTTATGTATTGATGAATGTAATTTCTAATTGAGAGATGAAAGAGGTACATAGGATTGAGGTGTGACTCTGTATTAATGTTTATTATTGTTATGAATATGTTTATTATTGTTACGAATGTGGATATGTATGTTAATTTTTATACAAATATTTTAATGATTGTGTGTAGAGGTATTCTCTAGTATGGTAGTGAAGTTGTAGTGTTAATATAAAGTTTAATTAAATTATAAAATTATTGTGGTTTATAAGTTTATGGTATTTGTTTACAGTATTTGTTGTAATGAAGTCTATTTAAACGTTTGAAGAAATCTATTATAAAATACAAGAGTACCAAGTTAGATCCATCTTAACTCCAATTTTGATCTCTCTCAGTGCTCAGTAGATTCAGATTTAAGATGAATCTTTGACATATAATTTATATATTTTTTTTTTCTGATAGATCCGAGTTTAAGATGGGTCTCGGCTAGTTTTTATATACACACATATCATATCTAAGCTAGATCCATCTCTCCATCTTTCTCTCTTCGTCTTACTTTACCCTCTCTCTCCCTTTCTCCTTCTCTTTCTAAAGTCCTCTCTCTCTCTTTCTCTCCCACCTCCCTTTGTATCTCCTCCACATCTCTCTCTCTCTACCCTCCAACTTTGTCATTATCTCCGTCCCCCTCTCCTCTCTCTCCCCCTCTCTTCCCCTTGCATCTCTATGTCTTCCTCTCTCTCTCTCCCCTCCTTCTCTTTGTCTTCCCTCCTCTCCTCTCTCTTCATCTCTCCCTTGTCACTCCCTCTCTCTCCCCTTCCAATAGCATCTCTCTCTCTCCCTCTCTCTCTCCTTGTTAGAAAATTATATATTACAGAGCAATGGAACACATAAAATATATTGCAAGAATATAAACACAGAAAACAAATAAAACAAGAGAGACACAAATATATGTGGTTCACCCAATTTGGGCTCCGTCCACGAAGAAATAGCCAGTCCTTCCTTTTATATTATCTAGCATACTGAAAAATACAACCTACAACAGATCGATTGTAATTCCCTCTTCGCTTTCACACAATCTCCTCTCTCTTTCTCACTCAGAATACAGATCTACATATATGCAATACAATTCCCTCATATATAGCGAGGGGTTTCCTTCTAGGGCAAAAAACCATAAATTAAACATAACTTTTACCATCAGATCTCCACCTAATGAATGGCGCAAATTGACTACAAAATTACAACATTTTATAAGGCAATTTTACATCTATTTTTAGCTTCGAGAGTGCTGCCCCCAATCCCCTGCCAAGGGGGCTCCAAATAATTGTCGTCGCCCCCAACCCCCTCTGGACCCCCCTTGCGGTGTACATTTTACGGGTGGCGTTGCCGCCACATTACAAACTAGGGCCCAATGCAGCAATACCTCTTGATAAAGAAGATAAGCAGGCTCCACACCCAACACTCATCTCCCTCTCCTCCTCTCTCTCCCTTTCTCTTACACTTCCCTCTCTCCTTCCCTCCCTCTCTCCTCTCCCTCCCCTTCTCTCTCTCCCTGTGTCTTATACTTCCCCCTCTCTCTCCCCTCCAACTTTGTCACCATCTCCCTCCCTCTCTCCTTCTACCCCCCTCCCCCCCTTCTCTCTCTCCACCCTCCATCCATATGATGGATAATTTTCATTCTATGAAATCAATTATATATGTAATCATGTCTAAGATATTTTGCATTTTAATTTTTTTATTGTGAAATGAGTTATGATTTTTTGGTATGTGGTATTGATAAGTCATGGTATTGTAACAAAACCTATTTACAAGTTGATAATATCCATGGTAAAGTGGGGGTGGATATCCATGGTTAAGAAACTTGTTATATTGTAAGTTCATTGTAAGTATTAAGTTTTCATGTGCTTATAAATTAAATTTAAATATGGTTATGGAATTATTATTAGTTCGTGCCAAGGCAGAACTCTAACAATCTATTTGTTTGTTGATCACTATTAATTTAACATTGACCAATGCAAATTCTAATGTTTAACTTTGAAAAATAAACGTTTATTTTTCAATATTATTAAAAAAAATCGAACATTTGACTGGACCATAACTCGAAGGTCTTATTATCAGCCTTTGCACAATATAATGTCATGCCGATAACTACCTTACATATTTTATGCCATAATTTATGGATATAATTGCAATATTCATGCATGCTTTTAAGATATTTGTGTAGTGGCTTTTTATTCTTAAGCTTTGCATAAAACCATTCGAAAATAAAAACTTGAGAATAACTTATACTTAAGTAAATAATATAGGTGTAGTCTAACTTATAGACTAAATTGTCTTTTTTTAGGGTGTTGAATCCATTTATGCATTGGAAAATGTATTTTAAACAACAAAAAATCACATTCTTTAATGAAATTGCATCGCCTAATTGCAGTGAAAAAGCAATATATCTACCATCAATTACTTCCCACCATAATTTAAGCGGTCTTTGCATAAAAAATTGATAGGAATAAAATTGTAAATGTGTAGACTTACTAGTGGAAGCAATATATCTACCATCAATTACTTCCCACCATAATTTAAGTGGTCTTTGCATAAAAATTTGATAGGAATAAAATTGTAAGTGTGTAGACTTACTAGTGGTTATTGCCCACTAAAACATATGCAAGCAATTTATTTATCCACTTCACATATCAATTTATTAGTTAGTGCCAAAGCAAGACTATAGGATGATTTGTCCATCAACCATTATTAAATTAGCATTGACCATTGTAACTTATAATTATTTATGCAATTTTTTCAAGAGCATAATTTCTAACCTGAGTTGGAGGACATTTTATTATTAATTGAGCCAAGATTTAAATGTTTACACTACACCATCTCCACCATACTTAGCTCTATATTATTTTTAACCTTTTTCTATTTTTTAATTAAGGCCACATAAATATTAAATGTTAACATTTACACTTGCACACCTATTGGGTTGTAGAGTACCTCTCGGCACAATAATTACTACAAATTTATTATGGTTTTTAATTTATATATATTAAAGGCGTAGTATAACTTATAGACAAAATAGCATTTTTCACCAGAATTCACCAAAATCTAGCAATATAGTTTCAAGATTTGTTGTTGTTTAAAATAAATTTTTTAAGCATAAATAGATTCAGCGCAATTCCAGAATCTATCAATACTCTATCAATACAATTTCAAGGTTTTTTGTTGTTTAAAATACATTTTTGGATGCATAAACAGATTCAGCTCCCTGAAAAACCCTTGGGACACTGGAATTATGCAAATTAAACAATTTAAGCTCTATGATTTTGATTAAAATTAACCAAAAAAAATGTTATGAAAAAAGGTCATTTGTCTATACGTTAGACTACACTTATATTAAATACTAAGGTATATAGCATCTCTGAGCACAATAAATACTACAAAATTATATATAAATTTTAATATATATTAATTAACGTAATTTATTTTAAATTTAAATCTGGAAAAATTTACAAAGAATATAAACCTAATCTTGTTATGAATTTATTATATTTTATTATAATTAAGAAGCGTTATCTTTTTTTTTCATCTTTATAGAATTTATTTATTTTTCAATTCAATTTATTAATGGTACAAAATGTGACCGTCTATATAAGATATCAATGCACTTCTAAGTGCAATAAGTTGTCTTCATATATGAATAGAAAGGGTAGAGAAAAGGCACATGCCTTCTTCTCAATTACTTTATAGATACGGCTCTTAGTGTAATGAGTTGTCTTATCATATGGAGAGCAAGGAAATAGGACAGGTCCATGCCTCCCTCTCACCGACATTAGTAGAGCTTTTACTTCCTTCTAGAGGAATATAGGTAAGGGCTAGAGAAGGCAAGAAGGGAGGATGTAGTTAAGGGGTTGATAATGACACTTGGATATTTTTGGCACAAACCTGGTTGCATATTTCATGGAAGAAATATGGTGGTGAGTTTTTGTTTTATTCATTATGTTATTCAATTACATGTCATGTTTTTTACTTTGTACTTAGAGGGGTTTGTTGTGGTTTGGTTTCATCTTTAATTTATGTTGGGTGGCAATGGCTTGGATTCTGATTAGTTTGTTGATGTCATTGTGGGATTACATATTAAGGGTTGGTGCAACGAATCAAATGGCTTACACCTATTGGTGATGTCATTTTCCTGTATTGAGCCCTTTACCATCTTATGGAGGATTTCTAGTTCTTTGTTTTTGTTTGCAAGAGTGGCCAGTAGTGTTTTTTTTATGTTAATCCCCAACATTTAACCCATGACTTCAACAAAATATTTTGAACATTAAAAATCACACTAATTGGAGGGTTGTGTTAACCCTATTGTTAACATGTCATCATGTATCATCATTGATGTTTTTTGTAACACCCTCCTCCCACATTTACCCAAGTTAACCAGTACACTAGGGTCAACATGTGACCAGAGGCTACTATGATGTGATTCAACTCTCCATGTATAGTTGAGGAAGTGGAACTGACAAAACAAAACCATTCTAACCTTCCACACTTTCTATAGAACTATCAAGAGCCAACCAACCCTTCCAGGTGACCAACCCCTGAGACAACTTGACATTTTACTGATCTAGGCCCACAATCACTCCCATGACAAGCCATGCATGTGATTGGGGCCTTCCAGTCACTCTCACAACAAGGCATGCCAGTGACTGTGGACTTTTCAGCTAGTTCTAAGTTAGCGACCCCAGATTCTATGCCACTTTGTCCGGGCAAGGACTCGGGCCACTGCCCAAAACTTCATGAAACCTTCGGAAATGATAAATGAAATTGAAACAAAAGTACAAATTCAAACACTTGATCAATGACTTGACTGGACCCCTACTATCCATGACATGCATTTCATCAAACATGTCACAAACACGCAATCTACAGGTCATGACAATAGATCTGAGCATAGGGATCTCATACTTATTTGAGATTCATAAAGAAGCATTGTTTCTCTATCACAATAGTTGCATTATCATCTATTGGGTCATATATTTGTTGTACATTCTTTTGCAAATCAAAACATGATGAAAACCATACATCAAGTCTATCATAAAACATACTCATAACCAGCTATAACCAACAGAAATAACATGGATATAACAACCATAAAATACACATATAAGCCAATACATTTACACATGAAATACCATGGAGAAAGGGCTCTTATTAATGAATGCAAAAGCCAACTAGGTATGGGAATTCCACGAGCCACCCAACCATAGATTGGTTGAACCAAATCTTTCTTTCAGCCAATCACCCTCGTGTCATATTCCAAGCATGAATGTGGGACTCATAATAAAACCAACAATGGCTTCCCGAGGCCAAACCATCTCAACTCTCATAAATAGAATCGGGCTTTACCACAATCTCCATCGGATTACTAGACCCTAAACAAGCATGGATGCCTTTGGATCTCTCCACCTAAAATGTAAGGAATTGGTTTGTCTCAACTTCTCGACTTTACTGGATACCCTGCAATTACCGATCAAAGGGTTCCTAGGCCTATGAGGTATCCACCCTTTGGGCTTTACCGTGCATCCCACCATCACCATTCAATGGATTCATAGGCCCAATCAAGGGTATTCATTACTGAGCTTTACCGTGTATCCTGTCATTCGTCAGTCAAGGGATTCCTAGGCTCAATCGAAGCGTTCACATCCAGGCTTTACCATGTATCCCATCCCAGGATTCCTAGGCCTTCTGAATAATCCTAAGACCACCCCACTTAGCTCTGAGTCCATCCGGAAATCCAGCTCAGGAGAACTCTATCACAACATGGATATCTAGAAAAGGCAAGGCAAGGCTAAAGAACATTGTCACGCTTGGAAAAACCCATGTCAATGACAGCAAGAGAACCAAATGAACACATGCATGCACCATGCATGCCAAAAATAGCAAGGAAATCACACATGCAAATTGATACCTATAAATAATCTCGTGTAGTTGCTTGATCCTGCTCTTCCTTGCTTGATATTTGCCTTCTTGGTCCTTCCTTTGCTTTCCTTGATCCAATGCTAGAGTGCTCCAAGAAAACTCTCAGTGTCCAAGAGTGTGAGAGAGAGAGAATAGAGAAAGAGCTCCAAAACTGAAATGACAAAAAGGTAACAACTGATCCTCATAAGCCTTTTTATTAATCTATTTTTTTCTTCATTTTCCATTATTTTTCTTCATTTTCCTCCTCACACACAACCTGTGACCTTTCACCTTCCTTTTCTCCTAAGTTCCATTATTTCCATAAATAAAATGCCAATTCATGTCGCATACCTTTCCAAAGCCCTTGCCTTTGCCAGTTTCCTTAGCCACAATAAACCAAATGAACACCCACACTAGGATGTTTTGCCCAACATTCAGCTTGGAATATGTGTCCCATGACCTTAGTTATTATTTTGTCTTTATTAACTTTATTACATGGAATTTTGACTAGAGTTGTTACAAAACCCTCCCCCTTGGGGGAACACCGTCTTCGGTGTTCAATGACACCTACAACCAACAAGACTGCTAAGAAGCAAAACATACTGCCCATGGAGCTTTATAACTTAGCTCATTGTAGTATTTACAATGATCCGCCTGCTTGTTATCCATTGCTGCATAGATACGAGGAATACTTTGCCCAACATCCCCAACAGTTTGTGCCTCCTATGCATTGTAGATATGAGGCCTACCACCCTGATACTGTAGGCAATCCCTCTTGAGATGTTCCTTGCCACATATCCAACACTATATTAGTCCCATACCATCACCTCTGTTATGTTGCTCTCCAGGTCGTGACCCATGTCCCTATATAACTACGTTGAACTTCTTATTAGGTGCAACATTTTCTTTCTCACCTACATCCTGAGGCCTACTCTAATAACAAGGATATAAAAACAATAAAATCCACATATAAGGCAATACATTTACACATGAAATACCAAGGAGAAAGGGCTCTTACTAATGAATGAAAAATCCAACCAAGTATGGGACATTCATGAACCACCCGACCATAGATTGGTTGAACCAAAACCTTGTTTTAGCAAATCAAACCTGTGCCATATTCCAAGCATGAATTGGGACTCATAACGAAACCAACCAGTGCTTCCTGATGCCAAACCACCTCAACTCTTGCCAATAGAACCAGGCTTTACCGTAATCCCCGTCGGATTACTAGGCCCTAAACAAGCATGGACGCCTCTAGATCTCTCCACCTAAACTGTGAGGAATTTGTTTGTCTCAACCTCTCGGATTTACCATGTATGTTGCCATTACTGTTCAAGGGATTACTGGACCTATGAGGTCTCCACCCTATGGGCTTTGCCGTGTATCCCTCCATTACCGGTAAAGGGATTCCTAGGCCCAATCAAGGGTATTCATTACTGAGCTTTACTGTGTATCCCATCATTCACCGGTGGAGGGATTCCTAGGCTCAATAGAAATGTTCACATCCAACCTTTACCGTGTATCCTATCCCTGGATTCTTAGGCCTTGTGAATAATCTTGAGACCACCCCACTTAGTTTCGAGTCCATCTGACAATCTAGCTCAACCAAAACACGAGAACTCTATCACACCATGGCTATCCAAAAATGGCAAGGAAAGGTTGAAGAACATTGTCACACTTGGCAAAACCCATGCCAATGACAACAAGAGAACCAAATACACACATGCATGTACCATGCATGCTAAAACTAGCAAGAAAATAACACATGCAAATCTATATCTGCAAATAATCATGTTATAGTTGCTTGATCTTTGTCTTCTTATTCCTTCCTTCGCTTTCCTTGATCCAATACTAGAGTGCTCCAAGAAAACTCTAAGTGTCCAAGAATGTGAGAGAGAGATAGAATAGAGAGAGAGCTCCAAAAATAAACTAACAAAAAGGTACCAATTGATCCTCATAAGCCTTTTAATTGTTGAGACATATTTTGTCTTCATTTTCCATTATTTTCCTTCATTTTCCTCCTCACATGCAACCTGTGACCTTTCACCTTCATTTTGTCCTAATTTCCATTATTTCCATAAATAAAATGCCAATTCATGCCTCATGCCTTTCCAAATCATTTGCCTTTGCCAATTTTCTTATCCATAATAAACCAAATGAACACCCACAGTAGGATGTTTTGCTGAACATTCAACTTGGAATACGTGTCCCATGCCCTTAGTTATTATTTTTCCTTTATTAACTTTATTACATGGAAGTTTGACCATAGTTGTTACATTTTTAATTATTTTTTCTAGTCTATCTCAAGACCAATGCATAATATAATGTTGGTTGATTCACATTTTTGTTGTCCTTGTGTTTTGATTATCTTACAATGACCCTTCAAGGACATTATGGTAATTTATTGTTGTTTGGTGATCATTATTTTGTTGTTGTTTGGTATGTTTTTTCCTCACACACACCCTTTGAGCTATTTTGTGGTTCAATAACAACACGGTCTTTATAGGTTGGGAACACACGCCTCCCTTGCACGTTGCAAGTGAAAAGTTTTACATAGGGGATTTGTATTTGGTTTCTCAGTCAAGTATACCTTTTGCATGAGGTCAATGTATTGGTGAAGGGATTGCTTTTCATATATGCCAATGTGACTTTTGTATTTTCTAACAAAAGAAAAATGACATTTTCTATTCAAAATAGTAAGGATGGTTACAAAAACATTCCTCGATGGCCCTTGATGATTGAAATAGAGATATAAAACATAAATAATTAGAGTACACAGAGATAATCTTAATATGTCTTCCTATCTCAATTCTTTTGATTTTCTAAATCACATAATTGATGGGAGAATTCCTCTTTTACGCCATTCAATGATTTCCTTTTCAACGAATTTTCTTTTTTTGGTTATCTTCTTTTTCAACTCATGAGAGCCAAATCCTTATAATCTAAAGGAAAATGTTAATTCGCACTTGAAAGTCCTTTATCCTCCAAGGATGATCTCTTTCTTTATCAACATCCTTAAGATCACCGCTCCTATAATTACTTTATTTTTGTTCGTTATTCCATTGCCCTTGAGAATCCTCATCAACACAGAGACCAACATATTGTGCTTTGTGGTACCAAAATCAACATCTTCCTCTATTGAGTCTTTAATGCTAGGAATTTATTCTTCATCTTTAAAGTACACATTTTTTTTGGAGTCAACAACTTCCACTAGATGGTGATGTTCCTGGACATTTTGTTGCAAAGTGGATTTTTGATTGTTCCACATTCTACTCCTATACCATTGAGATTTTTTGGGAGCACTCATAAACTAAATGCAGTGTTTTGAATAAAGAGCCGTAAATTGACAATAGGCAAAACAATACCTTCATCTAAAGGCCACATGTTCATAAATGTTTTTTTTAAGGGAACTATTTGCAAAATCTACTTCAACACATAACAAACATAGGTTTGTGATATTACTTTTAAGAATCTCAAAGGACCAATAATGGAACTCTCTTGGAGCATTTTCAATGAAGGCTAGATAATCAAGTCCTTAAAATCTCAAAGGTAGGTTGGGAAGCCTAACCAAAAGTTGAAATTAGAGGCTACGTAGATGTAACTAAGGGAGGGAATTGAAAGGGTGTCATGTTTCATGTCCCACAAATGATTGATTTATGGGGCATGGGTGTCATGTAGGAAAGGGTTTCATGTTTCATGTTCCACAAATGATTGATTTATTATGACAAATTTTTTCCGATTATACTTTTCATGTCATACAAGTGTAGCCATATAATTTAAATAGATGGTAAATGGATAAGTATCAAAACACTTACTTTGTGATACATCCCACATTTCTAAGATTAAAAAAAATCATTAAAATTAACTAAATTATAATTTATTTTTTGTAAGTTTGGTATTGGCGAGACTACATCATGGCCATGTCCAAGAATAACACCCGAATAGGGAGGGGAATTGAATATGTGACTTAAAATTTAGGAGTGCCTTAACAACACACCTGATCATTGTTTATCCAAGACCCCGAGGATAATTATAACTTTATTATTATTATTGTTTATTAAAAATAATAATAAATGTGTCTATTTTGAAATAGGAATTTTAATTTAATTATCAATAATTATACATAAATGAAAGATCGAGATTTATCTCCAAAGTAGCTATACCCTTTTTGTTTTTTTAATTGAATTGGTTAGTTAAAAAAATCATATAAACAAGTGTTATATGAAACGAGTTATGGTTTGTTGGGCATGTGGTATTAATAATCCATGGTATTGGACCCTGGTATTATAACAAAGTCTATTTACAGATTAAGAATCTCCATCATAAAGTGGAGGTGAGTGCCCACAGTTAAAAATCTTGTTATATGTTTTTTTTAATGTATATATGTTTAATTTGTATATACTTTTTTTCTTAAGGAATAACTATTTTATATTAGATCATCTGGTTTGCAGGCAAGCACCTTTACATAATGAGCAATTTCTTTAGCTTCTATTTTCCAAAATTGCAAAACATGACACCCTTTCCTACCTTTCCTTCTACCAACTATGACTCTTATTGCACTTATTTTATAGAGTCTCCAGAAGACTCCTAAATTCACTATATACTTGCAAAACATATAATAAGACACCTAGACAAAACTAACCATTTCCATTATTTTCAGCTTCAGAGCTTCCAATATGTTCATCCTGAACAATTTCTGCTTGTTGGGGAGAAACATCATCCATGGATCACTCCATAAATCCTACATTCTCCTATTGAACCTTTGCCTCGCCTAATGGTTCGTTCGTTAGCACAAAGACTTCTTTGAGAATTCCAAGGGTCGTTGATTCAACAGTCATGTCAATATTTTCCATTTTAATAGTTAAATTGTCCATCACAACCTACAACTGATCAACCTCAGCCTCCAACATTTCAAGCTTTTGACTCACAGAGAAAATTGAACTCTTGCCTCAAAGAACACCAATTCTCCTTGATTGGAGATGAGCAAAGATAGATAGGCCGTGGTTATTTCCAGTTTAAACTGTAACTCATCATCTCTCTCTGGACAAGTTGGTCGCTCCATTAATATGTAGAGAACATCAATGAAATTGCAATTTGATGAGTATTCCACCACCAAGAATCTCCATTTATAGGCACTTGTTCCATTGTCACTCCATCTAAAAAAATCCCTGTGAACATTCAATACCTGAGTCATGTCTTTGCAAACACTTGATGAGATAAGCCATGATTGAATCATCCCCTCTACTACAGAACTTGTGCAAATTTAACAACCTCTAAGCTAGTGGGATGCAAGCATGCTCGTCCATAAGCCTGCATATTAATACATTGAGGAACATCCTCCACCTATCCAAGAGCATGGTGGTTCTCATCTAGGAAATCTAGTTGTTAGATCCACTAGTGTTGTTCACCTTAGATGAAGGCCACCATAAACAAATCATCAATATTTCTTTTTATTAGAGTGGTTATTAAATGGCCTAACACGCCTTACTTCATTATTAATTGGACTCCATATTCGAAGGATTAGGGGTATGAAAACCCAATGTTTTTTTTAATATATTGATAATGGTATGAATGTTAAAGTTGGAGCTCCTTTGTCATGGATGATCAAACCTTGTTCAAGGGTAGCTCCTCTATTTTCCAATGACTTTGCCACTTGGTTGTTCTATCTTTTGATATGGTAAAATTCCATGCTTTCAATTTTTGGATTTGCAAGTTGATTCTTAGTATCATCGGAGGGAGGCCATTTTCTGGTTTCTCTTTAATTTTTTGAATTTTTTGAATGACAATCATGGAGTCACCATAGACTACCAAATGTCGAATCTACCTTGTTATTGCTATCTCTAAGCCTTGTCATACTACTAAAATGTATGCTTGATTATTAGTTGACCTTCCTAAGCCTCGAGCGAATTACATCTCTATTTCTTCATCAAGGCGAAAGATGACCCCTCCTGCTCCTGACTCCCCGGGATCGCCCTTTGAAGCTCCATCAAAGAAAAGAGAATGGCGTCCCTTGTTGAGCCTCCATTCTTGAAACTGATCCTTATAATCTTATGATATACGATTTATTAGGGATGTGTGTCTTGAAGATGCCAACATGATTATGAGGAGGCCTGAGATGAAGCCATTCCTTTTCCTCTGATGATAGATTATCCAATTCTCACAAATCATAGCCCCTAGATTATATGGACTCAAAAAACAATTGGACTTCCTTGACTAATGTTGATATAGGGTTAGGCTTTACATCCTTGAATATAAATTGATTGTGGGCTAGCCAAATGGACTAGAACAAATATTTGGGCATTGCCATCCAACATCTTAATATTACAAAATTTGACTTTCACTAATGAGGAAATTGAAATTTCTATTTTTCAAACATTTCAATCCAATCCACATGGATGCATTGAATATTATTGATCAGAACCAAAGAGAATTTCCATACCTGAGTGGAGAAGGGGCATTGCTGAAAAACATAAATGATGTCTTCTTCTGATCCACATAGAACACATTGTGAAGGACCTTGTATTTTTGTCTTTTTCAAATTATTAGTTGTCAATATTTTCTCATGGATAAGCTCCCAAAAAAATTAATTGATTTTAGGAAGGCCATATCTGTTCCAAATTTGCTCCATATACTAGCAACAGGAGGATGTGGGAGTTGTTGCACTAGAGAATCATAGCCCTCTTTGACTGTATAAAATCTCTTCTTTCCACCCAACCATATTCTGCGATCAAGATGATTGGATGCAACTGGCGCAAATCCATTAATATATTTCATGAGTGTGAGCCAATGATATTGAAGTTCAGGAGGCAATCTCAACAAAGCCAACCAACCTATTGACCACTTTGTCCCACCTTGATATGTTTGCTAATCTATGATATCCTTCTTCTTCCATCCACTTTGCTAATTCCCGCACTCCTAAACTTTCATTTGCCTAGTCAGCAAATGGAAGATGACCCTTCTAGAGATGTATGAATGCTCCATTCATTGAGTGCCATCCCAATTTATCAAGGATGATGGGAGTCATTGCTCTGCAAAATTTCCATATTTTTGAACCATGATTTGTCCATGATTCCTCTTTAGGCCTAATGATTCTATTCTCATGAAAATATTTTTGAAGGAAGGTTAAATTCCATGATTCTTGTGAGTCTGAGAGGAGGCATCAAATGCTTTTTTCTCCCAAAGCTAAGTTCATAAATTTAGGATCTTTTATTGCCAACCCCCCAAATTTTTTCACAGTCAGACTACATTCCAATTGACAAGGTGAAAACAATTTTCATTCTTCTTTCCCCCTTGCCATAAAAACTTTCTCAACATACTACTAATTTGTTGAGCAATACTCTTTGGTGTAAGAAATCCATAGCCCATATATGCTGGGAGGTATGAGAGCACAAACTTGATGAGAACTACCTTCCCTGCCACATTTAACCATTGAGCTCCCCATGAGAGAATTTGTTTTTTGAATTTTTTCAAAACTGTGTCCCAATCCTCCCCACTGGAAGCCCCCAAAGAGATGGGAATACCAAGATATGTAAATGACCTCTACTCATGCACCACTGGGAATATTAATATTCGGGAGATATCTGTCAGAGTGACTTTAGAGAAATTCCAACCAAATAATTGACTTTTTTTTGTTACCATCCATTCAGATAGGTCCAAATACATATCAAATATCTTTTTAAATTGAGAGGCTATGATTCTGGAGGCATCTCCAAGCAATAGGTATTGTCAACAAAATGAGAATGATTAATCCCTTTGACATTTTGAGCTATACATAACCCCGTTAACTTACCTTCTTACCTTGCAGCTTCCAAATATTGGCTAAGACTCTCAATCATGATAATATACATAAGGGGAGCTAAAGGACACCCTTGCCTTAGACCCCTAGACAAAACAAAGAAAGGGGTTGGTCAATCATTGACTAATGAGGCAATCTAGGGAGCTCCAATACAAGCCTTAATCCATTTTATGAATTCTTCAGAAAAGCCCAATTTTTCAAGAATAAGATAGAGGAAGGAATGATTTACCCGATCAAAAGCATTAGCCATGTCTAGCTTGATCACCATCCCTGCTTCACCAACCTCCTTACTGGAATGGATGGCCTCTTGTACAAGGACGATATGTTCAAAAATATACCTTTGTTGCATGAAGTCCCCTTGGTTTTTTGAGATAAATTAAGGAAGTAACTTTTTTAACCTATTAGTGATGATTTTGGTCAAAACTTTATATGTTGAATTACACAGGGAAATAGGGCGAAAGTGAGAAAAATTCACAAGATTTGATTCTTTAGGGATGATTGCAAGAAACGATGAGTTTGTACTCCCTCCCAATTTGCTTTTATGTCAAGTGTCGTTCAACATTTTGATAAGATCCTTCTTGGTTAATATCAAAAAATCTCAAAAGAAGTTAATAGTGAATCCATCGAGGCTTGGGTTTTATTGGATCCAATGCCCAAATTTCTTCTTGAGCTTATTATTCTTCTATTTATTTAATAAGTGACAAATTAAAGGAATTCGAAATCACCATGGTTATATATCACAAGAATTATTACGATTGATCCACGAAAGTTTCTCTATCTACATGGTATAGAGCTTGAAAATGATGGAAAACCTCCTGCTTGATGTATTCAAACAAGGTTATTCATGATCTTCCCTCTGAAGGAATTTATTTTACCATGTTCCTCAGTTCTCTAGCCTTAGCCTACTTGTGGAAGAAGGAAGTGTTCTAGTCCCCTGCTTATAGCCATAAATTTCTCAATTTAAGTCCCTTTCGTTTTCTAGGTGCCAATTCTCGACTGAAGCTTCATTTGTCAATTGTTGGTGTTCTTCTAATTGCTTTACTAACTTATATATCTTTTGTCCAGGGGGCTGGTATGATTCCTTTAACCATTTTCTTAGGGCCTTTTTGACATTTATCAATTTTGATTCCCATACATATGTCGACGACCCCACTACCAGTATTCTCCATGCTTGTGTTATTAGATCCACAACCCCTTCCTCTTGGATCTAAGTAGGGCTGTAATGGAAGGGAATAGGGCCAAGGTTTTCCAACTGTTTCATTGACAAAGTGATCGGATTCACCTTGAGTTTTTATTGAGGAATAACAATCTATCCCTTTTAAGATCAGATTGCTATGAATAATAAACCTATCCAAACAAGTTGTGATATGGTTGTCTCCATATCTACGATTTGTCCACGTATACTTCCTCGAATTTGGTAGAACATTAATCAGATCCCAATCAGCTATCATGTCTTCCATATGATCCCTAAATGGACCTTTGACTAAACTTCCTCCCCTCTTTTCATAAACTCTTATAATCATATTTAAATCACCCCCCATGTTGCAGTTAGTGTGCAAATATCTGCTTTTTATTTCAATGAGGGAGTCCTAGAACTTCGCTTTCTCACCATATAAAACTGGAGCGTGAATGTTGATTATTGGAATACACTTGCTTGTAACCCTAGATTCCAAGAGAACCAAAATCCAAAACTGATTTTTCATGATTTCAATCAGATTGAAATGCATACCTAACCAAAAAATACTCGATCCGCCTGATGCTCCTCTAGATCTTTGCATCAGTCCTTCACTATTCATCTAAAATATACCTGTCACTTTAACAACTTCATGCTCTTCTAACTTGGTTTCCTGCAATAGGAGAATTCGATCTTTTTCTTATTTTATCATATCTTTGACTGCAAGTGATTTTGAGGGACTCCCCACGCCCTTTATATTCCATGATAAGACTTTCATTTGGAGGAGGGAATTTGAGAGAGACCTCCTCTTCCTCTCCTTCTTCCCCTTTACCACCTTTAATGTTTAGGGCATCAGTGATCACTATATGATTCCCCAATTTCATGTTTTTCTTAGCTTCTTTCTCTCTCACTATTTTTTTGGGTGGACGACATTTTTTCCTATTGCTTTTTGTCTCATGGTTTCTACCCTCATGTTCCCAAACTAAGTTCCGATCCATATTGCGAGTGATGACTCCTACAACAGAGGAACCATCCACAACTACTCCTTCAATAAGAGACTTGGAGTGGGATTCTTGAATCAGATCCAGACGCGGTTGTTAAGGCCTATTAACCATTAGTAGGTCTCTTTCATTGACTTATCCTTCCTCATATTTCATTTTCTCCTCTTCACCATCGATTGCTTCTTTATTCAAAGTAGGGCTTGAACCATCTCGCCCATATCCCTCTTGATTCTGAATAAATTAAAAAGGATTTACATATGTAGATGCCCCATTATTATTACTAGTTTTATGATTCTTTGCTGCTACAGATTTTCCTTGATTTCCTCTTCTCTGTTGCATTTGCCATTGCTCTGCTTATGGTGCAGTTGGATCATGGCCTTTGTTGCTAGATGTCTTAGAGCAATCCCTAGCAAAGTGACCATATTCATGGTAATGCTGACATTTAAAAGGGATATGCTCATAATCAAGGGTTTGCTTATGGATCCAATCCCCTAGGGTTAAATTGATCTCAGAGGGCAAGCCTTTTTCCAAATCTACCTCTACACAAATCTTTGCACATGAAAATTGAGATCCCTTTGGTTATGCTTTGCCTAAATATTTCCCAGCTCCATTTCCTATAACTCTTAAACTATTGTCACTCCAACAAGACAAGGGAAGTCACGACGGTTTAACCCACACTGGTATCATTGTCAGAATGTCCTCATGAGGGTTGAAATCTAGATTCCACTTGTTCAGGTACACACCCCTAGGTCCAAAAAAATATACCACATTTCTAAAGATCACTTATCTATCTTCTTTGTAATCAAACAAGGAAGCGAAGAGTCCATTACCGCAAGCATGCAATGAAATATTTCTCTTAGTCATGGATCTCTAGGTTTTCTTGATCTAGGATTCCATTGATCTCAGAGATGGCCACATCCCCATAAATTCCTATTAGATCTCTCTCTGAGAATGCAAGCATAGTCTTGAGAGCCCCCAAAGGAAGGGCCACATTGCAAATCTCCTCATCCCTTTTGATGAACTTAGATCGCTCTACATATGTTTGTGCTCGTTTTGGAAGAGCGACCACCAGGGCTTGAAACACGATTGCGTCATCTACATATGAAGAATGTGGGGGAGGGGAAGGAGCCGCCTCTAAGGTTGCCATCACGAAGGACACAACCTGGGGTTTCTATAGTTAGCGAGCAAATTGCAGAGCTCACTATCCTACTTAGTCCTTACATAAATTATTTTTACAATTAATAATAATAATAATTTTAAATAAAGTTATAACTTAATTAATTTTTAAGATTTTTTAAAATTTAACATTGTGAGATGTATCATGAAGTAAGTGTTTTGATGCCTATCCGCATACCAACCATTTATATGGGGCATTAGTATATGAGTTAAAGATATATACATGTCTCACTTTACCATGGAGATTCTTCATTTGTAAACATGCTTTGTTACAATACCATGGGCCAATACTTATCAATACCACATACCCAAAAATACATAATTCATTTTATATGATTTTTCTTCATATGACATATGGCTTATCAATACCACATGCCCAAAAAAACATGATTCATTTTAAATGATTTTTGTTCTTATGCCAATTTTTTAATTAATCAATTTAATTAAAAGGGAAAAAAGAGCATAACTATTTTTGAGATAAATATTAACCTTTAAATTTTGAATACTATTAGATCTATCTTAACTATAGGTCTACCAAGCACCAAGAGGGATCAAATCTATTTTCACTCTAAAAGTGGTTTACATCTTAATAGATTTGATCACTCTCGACTCTTGGTAGATCTGGAGTTAGCTTGGTAGATATGGAGTTAAGATGGATCTAGGCTGATTTAATTCCCCCTTTTTAAATAGACTATATTCCACATGAATACCATGGGTTATTTTTATTTTATTTTTATAGGGTTATTTTTATTTTTCCCAATTAAAAGGTTTACATTACATTAATATTTTTAGTTAATTTAATTTAATTTTAATTAATTTATTTATTTTTATATAATTTGTCTTGGTCAAAATGTTAAACATTACATTACAATATCTCTACCATACTTGTTTGTAATTAAAAATATTCCAAAATATTTCATAAAATTAAATCCCTTCTATCTGCTTTTTTTTTTTGCTTAAGCAAGAGCCAATCCTTCTATATCATTAAATCAAAAGAAAGTTACATAATGTACAAAAACAGTCCCTTTACAAGAACTCTAGGAAGAGATTCCCTGACCAAAAGCGAAAGAAAAAAACCCCCGCCCAACACCAGGCCACCCCCAACCCGCGGGAAACCTTCACTATAGTCTACAACGGTCACCCTCTAACCCACAAACCCTCGCCAAAGAGTGGGCCAACGCATTTGACCCCACAAAACAACTTGACCCGTCCTAATTGTCGATCCAGGGAACTATATCCAACGGCCAGGATCCAAATCACACCAACCAACACTACCAGACGATAGTACGCGATGGAGGGTGGTTTATATAACTCCCCCTGCCATGTGTCGCATGCTCTATGGAATCGCTGCTGAGAAAGCAAAACCACAAACCACTCTAGCAACGAGCTATCAGCGGGAAACCATTTGGGGAGCAGTTTCCAACCGGAAAACGGCAAGGGTATAAAATCTGGCCTCCAGAAAAACAGATCTCCCCCCCAGCCTGATCCTTCTACGGGCCCTACACCTGATACTGCTCTGAAGTGTACCTTGACTCAACCTATTGCAGTCCCAAACCAGGGGACTCCTGTAAGCTTACTCTGGGGAGAAAAGCAACCAATCTTTGCTTGCTCTCCAACCAAGTATATCTCAGAGGTAGTGGAAGCTTAAGTAAAGAAAAATCAATTCGTGCTTGTCTCCTTTCCTTGATAACGAACAATTTCTCTGTCCTCTGTAGCTTGTTCATCGCAGAGAGCCTTCAAATGGTTCTGGGGCATCTCCTGCCACTTTTCCACCCTCTCGCATTCAGCATTATTCACACCTTGATTAGCCATGATGTCTGCTAGCTTGTTAGCATTTCGACGAACATGGTTGAAACTGATAGTTCGAAATCCCTGGAGGTGTACTTGAATTCTTTGATAAACCTGAATTAGTCTCTAGTGATTTAAAACTTTCTCCGGTCTAGTGCCACGGTTGATTCTTTTAACCGAGTTAATGGTTATTTCTAAATCCGCTTCTATAATGACATTAGAGCAATGGTTATGAATCAGGATCTCCAAACATTGCTCCAGAGCCATTAATTCCACCATGTTGTTAGTGGCTCTTCCTAAATGGCTGTGGAAGATTAAGATAATATAGCCCTCTTCATCTCTTAAAACTCCTCCAAAACTAGCTGTTCCCAGGTTGCCTTTTGAGGCACCATCAATGTTGAATTTCAGATATCTTTTCGATGGAGGATGCCAGAGATCCTTCTCTTTGTTCATAGCTATATCCTTTATTTTTAACCCTTGGGGAATAATCTCTTGCATTCCTAGAAGCCTGAGAGTTCTCAGCTCAGTCCCTGAGGGAGGATTCTTTGGGATAATGCGGACTGTGGTGCTGAATGTCCCTCTGATTTGTTTCAAGATTAAATCTTGTAGCTGCTGAGGGTTGGACTTTTCATCCTTAAATATTCTTTTATTCCTTTCTTTCCACACATTCCAGATAATGAAGCATGGAGTGAAGGCCCAGGCCAAATTAAGGAATTCATTCTCCGAAAAGTTCCTTCTCCATTTGTTTAGGGTGTTTCAGATACTTCCTATGTCCCTATCTGTCTGTTGGAAAATGTTGGAGAAAGAATCCCAAAGCCAGGTGGTGTAAGAGCAGCTGTTAAGAATGTGCTCCATAGTTTCCTCCTGCTTTTCACAAAGCTGGCATCTGGAAGGTCCCAAAACACCTCTTTTTCTAATATTGTCCCAAGTCAAGATTTTCTTATGATGTACCAACCACGTGAAAAGCTTGATCTTTATCCAACCTTGGTTTTTCCAGAGGTGCTGCCAGGTCTTGTCTGGAACACTGGGATCAAGCCTAAGGAGAATTCCTTTTGCTTCCTTTAGATTAAAGGTGCCTTTATTGTTGTTGCCCCATCTCAATTGATCATGCCCCTTTGTAACCATGATCATCCTTTGTTTTAGTAAGCTTCTCAGTGCCTTTGCTTTTATTTTTATGGGGTTGTCATCTTTGCAGTCAATATTTCTCCAGCTTCTCCATTTTCCGGGGTTTAGAGAAAGATCCCAGAAATCCTTTACTTTGTTTAACCCTTGGGAATCTGTTTCCTGCTTAAGGCTTAAAAAATCCTCTGTTAACAGCGTTGGTTCTTGTTGCCATTTATCCTCCCAAAAGAGTGCTAGATCTCTTGCTCTGATTTCCCAGATACTGTTTTTTTGCACTATGCTTCTATTATCCCAGGCTCTGTTCCAGATATGTGAGCCCTTTATATTTCCAGACATTCTTATGAGATCTTTAGTGTGCCAAGAGTTGGCATATTTTTCTCTCCAAATCCTTGCCCAATGGGCTTTAGGCTCTTGAACCCATCTCCACCAAAGCTTGGCTCCTAACACTTTACTCAAAATCTCCTGGTCATCTAAGCCTAGACCCCCATGTTTCTTAGGTTTGCAAATTTTTTCCCAGGGAACCAGGGCCCATTTCTTCCTTGTTTCCTCCTTACCCCACAAGAAATCTCTTTGAATATTCCTGAATTTCTCTAGAACACCTTTGGGATACGGGAGGGTTGATAACATGAAAACCGAGATAGATTGCAGAACAACCTTTGTCAATACCAACCTGCAAGCCAGGTTCAAGGCTATGATGGTCCACTTTTTGACTTTGTCCTGCATCTTATTTAGCACCAGTTCCCATGTATTTTTGTGCATTGGTTTGGCCGTGAGAGGAACTCCCAAATACTTTGAGGGGAGAGAATCCCTTTGGAAGCCGAGGATTCTTGAGATATTTCTCTGAATAGCAATGTTTGTGTTAAAGAAGAAAATTTTTTATTTTGAAAGATTAACTTCCATACCTATGGCCATGGCAAATGCCTTAAGGATATGATTGTAGGTTGAAGCTTCTTTGACTGAAGGAATTCCTTGCAACATGGTATCATCTACAAATTGTTGGTGTGTCTGAGCCTGACCATTTTCAGTTAATAGAAGACTCTTGATTTTGCCCATGGCTTTGGCATGCTTAATAGATCGTCCCAGTCCTTCCATCATGAGGATAAAGAGAAAGGGAGAGAGCGGGTCTCCCTGCTTGAGGCCTCTGGAAGGAATGAAGATTTCTGAGGGAGAGCCACTAACTAAAATTGAAAAGCTAGAAGTAGTCACCAGAGCCATTACCCATTTGACCCAATTATGTTCAAACCCAAAGGCGGTGAGTACCTTCTTGATATAAAGGCAGTTGACCTTGTCATAAGCTCTATCAATATCCAATTGCATAATCATTCCCGCCTGTTTTTTGCTAGTAAGAGAGTGAACCACCCCATGGGCTTGAGTGATGTTGTTTCAAATTTGTCTGCCCTCCACATAACCAGATTATTCCTCAGACACTAATGAAGGAAGGAGAGGTTTGAGTCTGTTAGCCACTACCTTGGATATTATCTTGTATACCACATTACATAAAGCTAAGGGTCTGTACAAGCTGAGTCCTGTTTGGGAATCAGGGAGATGAAGGAGGTGTTGAGGGCTTTCAGGATAGTTTTACTACCCTGGAATCCTCGACAACATTCAAAATGTCCTGTTTGACTATATCCCAACATGCTTTGAAGAAATCCACATTAAAACCATCCGGGCCTGGTGCTTTTCCTTTCTGCATGTCTTTGAGGACCTCGCTAACCTCCTCTTCAGTTACTGGTTTGTTTAGGTTATTATTGTCCTCTCTGGACACTATCTTGGGGATATACCTTGTAATTTACTTTATTGATTGTTCCCTATCTGGATTGTTTTCCCAGGTGATGTTTCGAAAATGCTGAACCAACACATCTTCAATGTTCTTATGTGTGATCTGAAACTCCCCATTCTCATCCTTTATCGCCGAAATTCTATTGAATGCTCTATTAGCCATAGTGGATATGTGGAAAAATCTAGTATTACGCTCTTCTTCTTTGAGCCATTGAACTCTAGACTTTTGCCTCCAAAATATTTCCTCTTTTTTGCATAGGTTCTCCCATTCAAGATGAAGTTTATCCACCTATTCACTTTTGTATTTGTCAAATCCATCTTTGATCAATGTCTGGTTGAGTTCTTGAATTTTGATTTCCACTGATTTTTTGTCCACAAAAATGTTACCGAAATCCTTATTCCATTCTTTAAGTCTAAATTTAATGTGCTTTAGTCTTTTATGCAGGAGGTACATTTTTGATCCCTAGAATTGCAAGTCTTCATCCCACCATTTTCTGATGTTACTAATGAAATCCGGGTGCGAGAGCCAGATATTCTCGAATCTGAAGGGTCTATTCCTGGGAGAATCCAAACCCTTGATTTCCAATTGAATCGGCCAGTGATCTGAACCTCCAAAGGGAAGAACTCTTGCTGTTATTTCGTTATCTATAACCATAAGCTCCTCTGATATCAAAAACTTGTCTAACTTAGAGGCTACCTGAGCTTCCCCTCCTCTCTTGTTGTTCCAAGTAAAAAGGCCATTGCTTGAATCTGAGTCAACCAGTTCCATACTATCTGTGAACAATTGGAACGCTAATGAGTCTTTGTTTAGCGCTCTGGTACCTCCTTTATTTTCTGAGAGAGATTTGATCATGTTAAAATCCCCTCCCATAATCCAAGGAATATTAGCATGTCTGTTCCTGAGATCCATGAGAGATTCTAGCAATCTAAGTTTATAATCTATTCTTTGAGGACCGTAAACATTAGTGATCAGGAAGGTTTCCGAAACCCCCACTGGTTGAATGGCTACTGATAAGTAATTTCTAGATGCCTCTGCATCTATTACGTTGATTTTTAGGGGGTTCCAAAGAGTGAGAATGCCCCCAGCTGAGTTCTCTGCTTTAACTTCTAGGAACTCAAATCTATTGAGCCATTTGCTATGGATTAGTTTTATTTTCTGGATGGAACACTTTGTTTCCTGGATGAAGATCATATCCGGCATGTCTTGTTTCATTCTAAAACTAAGCATTCGTTGCTTTCTTTTACTGCTTAGATCTCTTATATTCCACGATGTAAACTTCATAATTAAAGATTTGTAAAGGAAATCCCTTCTATCTACTTAATAATTATTAATAATTAAATTAAATTAAAATTCAAAAATAAAAATTGTTAACATTAATTTGCATCTTGTATTTATGAAAAATTGAAATGCCAATTAACACTTTATGGAAAACACCATACATAATTCAACTTATGATTGGGCAATAATGATGACCATGTCATTTCACATAATAACACAAACCACTTATTTTTTGACAAATAAAACCTTATTTAAAGTATAGAAAGTTGACAAGTTGACCAATCACAGGAACCCTCATGATTCTAAAACATATTAGTAGGAATAATGAATAATGTCTCCTCTTCGTTCAAACCTCTAAGGACCATTAGAAATTCTCTTAGTTCAGTTAAAGACCCTATCAACTTGAAGGACATAAAAGGGGTTTACATGGTTCCATGCTCCAGTGGTATTCCATATATTGGAGAAACATGTCAATCAATTAACCAGAGGATCCATGAGAACGCTGCAGACATAAGGCACAATTGTTCCCGCTCATTAGCTCGTTGAGCATGCGGAGAAATCCAAACACCATGTCTCTATTGTGGATTCCAGAGTCCTTGCTAGAATTGATCATTTCCACCATAGGAAGCTTAGGGAGGCTATTGAGATTGAGAGACATGCTAGAAATCTCAATAGAGATGATGGCTGGAAACTGAGTAAGAGTTGTCCGGCCCTCTCCTTATGATCCTCCTATCTTCCCCTTCTTGTTGAAAATAGCAACAAGAAATGCCAAAAATAGCATTGCTATAAATAACATTTAAGGATATACTCCAAGTCTGTTGGAAATAGCAAAAAATAGAAATGCTAAAAATAACATTGCTATATATAGCATTTTGGGATAGATTCCAATTGTAATTAGTCCCTGAATTAAATTTGAGAATTAAAATTTGAATTTGATCTCACTAGTTGTTTGAAAAATAAGTAATTAATTCATCTTGAGTTAATTAGTTGGAGAAAATCAAACATGAAGTCTATGTGAAGACATGCAACATTTTTCCCTTTGATTGAGGAAGTAATCCCTTGATTAAAGGAGATCAGGATGAGTTGTACTTTGAGTTGTAATTAGTTAGCTCAGTTAATTGAGTTAAGTCTAGTTAGATTAGTTCCAACAGTTTGTGGAACTGATTGTGAGTTCTGTTAGTTAATGCATGCATGCATGTAACTGTTTCACTTCAGACAACTGAATATTCTCTCATAAATAACTCATGCATGTCACTTCAGTTAGAGGCCCAGTTGAGATCAGAAGAAGGGATAGTGTACTATCAATTGGAGGAATTTTCCTATATAGGAAACTCATCCATGCAGAAGGAATTATCTCCTTCACTGCACAGTTACTATTGAGTTTAATGTGTTATGTGAGAGGTAAATTCACACAGGTGGCAACATTGGACCCCAGGAGAAACTGCACAAGGAAATAGGAGGCTTCGGGGGCAGAGGACAAGGTTTGTGAGAAGCCTTTGAATGTCTATGAGCAACAGAGAGATTGTATTGAGAGCTGGATAGCTTGTAAGCTAAAGCTTTGTGTAATCTGGACATATTTCCACTTGTATGATAATACAAAGATCAGGGTTTTTAGTTGAGGCTTTCCCCAGAGTATTCTTTTGTTTTTCATGTGTGATTGCTTTCTCATTCTCTGTTATATGTGTTCTGATTGATCTAGCTCAAATTGATTAAGCTTTCGCAAAGTTTGATTGTAGAAGTAGATCTAGTATTTTGCTTTAGTATATTGCATTATCAGGTGATCTACAGTGGGAATTTACACATGGTATTAGAGCTAGCTAATCTATAGAGAAATTTCTACATGGTATTAGAGCAAAGGTGATCAAAGGAGAGAACAATATACGAAGAAGAGAAATCAAAGTAAAAAAAAAATTGGGCCGCGAATTTGCAGAGAAGATTTGAAAATTTTTGTGCAAAATTTTTAGACACAAATAACAGATTTGGATTCCTTGCGAAAGAATACCCAGATTCAAAAAAAAAATCAGCTGAATCGAAGTTCAAATGAGGGAGATATCGCTGATTTAAAATCAGCTCTTTTCTAGAAAATTTCGTGACGGCAGGAAAGATGAAACATATTGGTGTGCTAGCCAAGAACCTATATGCACTTGAGGTACAAGATGCATGTAAAGCCTTGAGGAGCAAGGCAAAGGTTAGAGACTTGGTGGTTGAGAGGGAGAGTAAATCACCTCTCAACATGCAACCATAGAAGAAGTCTCAGACAATTGTGGAGGAGCCACAATTGGAGAAGCAACCTTAAGAAGGTGTGGAGCAATGACAACTAGAGAAGTCGAGAGGAGATTGAGTGGAGGCATCCATTCATGCAGAGACCTCCAATAGGGAGAAATTTTGAGCCAAGTGGGCAGAGGGATCACATGCAGCCATACCTCCAGGTGTGAGGTGGGGCGATGTGAAGTGATAGTCCCAAGAAGGCTGAAATAGGGGCAAGATATTTGAGATACCCAACCTCCTTGATTAGACCTTGATACAGGAGCCCCAACGAGGAGTAGCAGGATTGGCTGAGTGGGTAGAGACGGATGCAGATGGAGTGACAAAGAGAGCTACAGTGCAAGAGTCCCAAGACAACGCAGAGATAGCAGGTTGCGACAATGCGAGAGGCACAAGAGTGTTGCACCAATGCAGGATGACACAGAGAGGTGTGCAACGATGCAAGATGCAGGGAGTTGTTGCAGCAGCGCAGAAGTCAGAGAAGGAGCACTTGTCAGTGGCAAAGGGAGCTTCAACATCAGAGGGTGTTTCTAGCCCAACAGGGAGGTCAGTTGAGAGATCAGTTACTTACTTCTCAGTAACTGAGTTGCAGTGCAACAATGGGCAACACGATGTAACATGATGAGAGGAGGTGCAGTGCGGATGCAGTGCTGGGAGATAGGACCAACATCAACATGGATGCAATAGGAGGAATCAGTGTGATTGATGCAGTCAGAGATCAAAGTGACAGAGGCTAGAGTAGTCAGATACTGAAGGGCACAGAGGTGTAGAGTTTTCAGTCGACAGAGGCAATAGTAATCATAGACTTTGATGACAGAGACATCATTCTGATTCAGGTTGGATATTTTTTGGTTCTAGAGTTGTTAGAGCAACAACACTTGAGAGAAGTGTTGCATGTAGAACATTCCAAAGGTTTATGATCGGGTTCGAGTTGAATGCCTTTCTTGTTGAGAGGGAGTGTTGAAAATAGCAACAAGAAATGCTAAAAATAACATTGCTATAAATAGCATTTTAGGATATACTCCAACTCTATTGGAAATAGAAAAAAATAGAAATGCTAAAAATAACATTGCTATAAATAACATTGCTATAAATAGCATTTCGAGATAGATTCCAATTTTAATTAGTCCCTGAATTAAAATTGAGAATTAAAATTCGAATTTGATCTCACTAGCTGTTTGGAAAATAATTAATTAATTCATCTTGAGTTAATTAGTTGGAGAAAATCAAACATGAAGTCTATGTGAAGACATGCAACAATTTTCCCTCTGATTGAGGACGTTATCCCTTGATTAAAGGAGATCATGATAAGTTGTACTTTGAGTTGTAATTAGTTAGCTCAATTAACTGAGTTAAGTCCAGTTAGATTAGTTCCAATAGTTTGTGGAACTAATTGTGAGTTCAGTTAGTTAATGCATGCATGCATGTAACTGTTGCACATCAGATAACTGAATATTCTCTCATAGATAACTCATGCATGTCAGTTCAATCAGAGACCTAGTTGAGATCAGAGGAAGGGATAATGTACTATCAGTTGGAGGAATTTTCCTATCTAGGAAACTCATCCATGCAAAAGGAATTATCTCCTTCAGGACTACGCAGTTACTCTTGAGTTTAATGTGTTGTGTGAGAGGTAAATTCACATAGGTGGTAGCATTGGACCCTAGGAGAAACTGCGTATGGAAATAAGAGGCTTGGAGGGCAGAGGAGAAGGTTTGTGAGAAGCCTTTGACTATCTAAGAGTAGCAAAGGGATTGTATTGAGAGCTGGATAGCTTGTGAGCTAAATCTTTGTGTAATCTGGACATATTTCCACTTGTATGATAATACAAAGATCAGGGTTTTTAGCTGAGGCTTTCCCCAGAGTATTTTTCTATGTTTCATGTGTGATTTCTTTCTCATTATCTGTTATATGTGTTCTGATTGATCTAGCTCAAATTGATTAAGCTTCCGTAAAGTTTGATTGTAGAAGTAGATCTAGTATTTTTCTTTAGTATATTGCATTATCAAGTGATTTACAGTGGGAATTTATACATGGTATCAGAGCTAGCTGATCTATAGAGAAATTTCTACATGGTATGGGAGCAAAGGTGATTAAAGCGGAGAACGATATATGAAGAAGAGAAATTAAAAAATTGGGCCGCGAGTTGGTAGAGCAGATCTGAAAAATTTTGTGCAAAATTTTCAGAAACAAATAGCAAATCTGGATTTCTTGCGAAAAAATGCCCAAATTCAAAAAAAAATTGGCTGAATCGGAGTTCGGATGAGGGAGATATCACAGATTTAAAATCAGCTATTTTTCCAAAAATTTCGTGACGGCAGGAAAGATGAAATAGATTGGTGTGCTAGCTAGGAACATGTATGCACTTGAGGTACAAGATGCATGCAAAGTATTGAGGAGCAAGGAAAAGGTTAGAGACTTGGTGGTTGAGAGGGAGAGTAAATTACTTCTCAACATGTAGCCATAGAAGAAGTCTCAAACAATTGTGGAGGAGCCACAATTGGAGAAGCAACTTTAGGAAGTTGTGGAGCAGCCACAACTAGAGAAGCCAAGAGGAAATTGAGTGGAGGTATCCACTCATGCAGAGACCTCCAGTAGGGGGGAATTTTGAGCCAAGTGGATAGAGGGATCACATGCAGCCCTATCTCCAGGTGTGAGGTGGGGCAATGTGAAGTGATAGTCCCAAGAAGGCTGAAATAGGGGCAGGATATTTGAGGTACGCAACCTCTTTGATTAGACCTTTCTATGGGAGCCCCGACGAGGGGTAACAGGACTGGCTAAGTGGGTACAGACGAATGTAGATGGAGCGGCAGAGAGAGCTACAGTGCAAGAGTCCTAAGATAGCGCAGAGCTAGCAGGCTGCGGCAATGCGAGAGGCACATGAGTGTTGCACCAGTGCAGGATGGCACAGAGAGGTGTGCAACGGTGCGAGATGTAAGGAGTTGTTGCAGTAGCGCAGAGGTCAGAGAGGGAGCACTTGTCAACGGCAGAGGGAGCTTCAACATGAGAGGGTGTTTCTAGCCCAACAAGGAGGTCAGTTACTTACTTCTCAGTAACTGAGTTGCAGTGCAGCAGTGGGCAGCACGATGCAACATGATGAGAGGAGGTGCAGTGTGGATGCAGTGTTGGGAGATAGGATCAGCAGCAGCACGGATGCAGCAAGAGGAATCAGTGTGATTGATGCAGTCAAAGATCAAAGTGACAGAGGCTAGAGCAATCAGATACTGAAGGGCACAAAGGTGCAGAGTTTTCAGTCGACATAGGCAATAATAGTCAGAGACTTTGATGGCAGAGGCATCATTCTGATTCAGGGATGATATTTTTTGGTTCTAGAGTTGTTGGAGCAACAACACTTGAGAGAAGTGTTGCATGCAGAACATTCCAAAGGTTCAGGATCGGGTTCGAGTTGAATGCCTTTCTTGTTGAGAGGTAGTGTTGAAAATAGCAACAAGAAATACTAAAAATAACATTGCTATAAATAACATTTCAGGATATACTGCAACTCTGTTGGAAATAGCAAAAAATAGAAATGCTAAAAATAACATTGCTATAAATAGAATTTTGGGATAGATTCCAATTTTTATTAGTCTCTGAATTAAAATTGAGAATTAAAATTCGAATTTGATCTCACTAGCTGTTTGAAAAATAATTAATTAATTCATCTTAAGTTAATTAGTTGGAGAAAATCAAACATGAAGTCTATGTGAAGACATGCAACCGTTTTCCCTTTGATTGAGGAAGTTATCCTTTAATTAAAGGAGATTAGGATGAGTTGTACTTTGAGTTGTAATTAGTTAGCTTAGTTAATTGAATTAAATTTAGTTAGATTAGTTCCAACAGTTTGTGGAACTGATTGTGAGTTCAGTTAGTTAATGCATGCATGCAAGTGCCGCACTTCAGAAAACTAAATATTCTCTCATAAATAACTCATGCATGTCAGTTCAGTTAGAGACCCAGTTCAGATTAGAGGAAGGGATAATGTACTATCAGTTGGAGGAATTCTCCTATATAGGAAACTCATCCATGCAGAAGGAATTATCTCCTTCAGGATTGTGCAGTTACTATTGAGTTTAATGTGTTGTGAGAGGTAAATTCACACAGGTGGAAGCATTGGACCCCAGGAGAAACTGCGCAAGGAAATAGGAGGCTTGGAGGGCAGAGAGAAGGTTTGTGAGAAGCCTTTGACTATCTATGAGCAACAGAGGGATTGTGCTGAGAGCTGGATAGCTTGTGAGCTAAAGCTTTGTGTAATCCAGACATATTTCCACTTGAATGATAATACAAAGATCGAGGTTTTTAGCTGAGGCTTTCCCCAGATTATTCTTCTGCGTTTCATGTGTGATTTCTTTCTCATTCTCTGTTATATGTTTTTTGATTGATCTAGCTCAAATTGATTAAGCTTCCGCAAAGTTTGATTGTAGAAGTAGATCTAGTATTTTGCTTTAGTATATTGCATTATCAAGTGATCTACAGTGGGAATTTCTACACCTCCCCCACCCCCCTCCCCCCTTTTATAATTTTTTCCCTCCTTCCCCTTTTTCTTAATAGATTTATATCATATTATTTACTGGGCATAATTAAAAATAAAAATAAATTTTCAAGCTCCTAAGTGCTTGATATTATAGTCAATATTTCCTCCTAGCTTTTTCTTCTTTTTTATTTATGACTTATATTATCCCTTTATATTTACTTTGATTTTTTTGACTCTATTTTCTTAATAAATTAATGAACTCCTAACTACTTCATTAATATATATACTCTTAACATCTCTTCACCTTATTCTTTATAATAATTTGGTATTAATCCTGATTAATATGTAAATATAAATTATTTAGAACTTATTCTTAATTCCTTATTAGTTTTTAAAGTATTCTTAACAATACATTCTCGTATCCCTATCGCTAGTTTATAACTTATTTTATACTATTAGATAATTCTCTTTCCGTTTTTATCCTTCTCTTAACCTTATATGTTATAATATGTTTAATATTATTTAATATATATAACTATATTTCTATTAATATTAATAATTACCACCCTTTATAACTTTTTATTATTTAATTTATACATAATATTCTAACAATTTTTTTTTAACACTTTTAACTTCTTCTTTTTCCTCTCTGTAAGGCTAATTGTATTAAAAAGAAACAAAAATATAATTACAAAGAGGCTCCAGCCTCAACCGTTGTCTCTAAAGTTCGTCATATGTGTCTAAACTGCCCCAAATTTGGGGAAACCAGTTTGACAAAGCAAAACCATGTAAATGTAATGAATCCAACACCAAAGGAAAACCAAACATCTAACCTGGACCTAACCTATATGGCAAAAACCAGAAGAAAATTTGACACGGCACCACCTGGTGCAACTGGGATTATGACAAGCTCGCCTATCGATTGGATAAACAACACAAAAAAAACAAGTAACTGGATCAAACCCGTCAAAGGCAAAATTTTGAGTTGGCACGTGGGTGGCAATGGAAGCCACGTGGCTTCACTTGGGATCCTCCGGGTCAGGTGTCTCCTCGACAATGGAGCAAGCGTATCGATCCCAATCTTCCTCCTCCTTCGCCGCTTCTCCTTTCGCTGCGCCACCTGGAGGCTCCCTCACTGGTTGGGTGTCGCTCGAACTTCTAGCTAAAGCCATCGTAATAGAAGCTCCAGCTGAGCTGCCACCTGGTTGCAGAATGTCGCCAATGTAATCTCCTTCGCCATGCAGTCCGCCACGCCTAATTCCCTTGCCTTAATCCTTCAGGTGCTTCTTAGAGCCATGACCACCTCCATGACTTCGCTCCTGCTGAATATGCTCTTTAGAATTTCTCACCTGAGCATTGTGCTGCTCACATTCCTTAGAGAAAACAATGGTGACATTGGTAGTTATGATGGCTCTGTTCAGGCTGCTCTGGAACCTGAATTGAGTCGAGTGACGGACTGAACTGGGATGCAGATGAGGAATTGCAGTGTGGAGCCTGAAGTCACTGTGCGTGGCCATTGAAGCCTGCACCTGACCCCGACCATTGCGCGTTTGAGGATAGTGTATATGAGACAAGCTGGGGGGGGGGGGGGGGGGGGGGAGAATTCTCATGGGGATGAGGAGGTGAGGCCGGAACAGATCTTTGCGCTGCTTGTGGGCGAGCACTGCCATTGCAGGTGCCTCCTCTGCGGCTCCTCATACGGTGACGGACCATATCAATGCGGTTAGGATGGAAATCAGCTGGACAGAAGGTCGGGAAGGAGAATAGGTTGTAAACAGAGGGCGACTGTGCAGGATTCAAAGGGAAATGCTTGGAATGGGAGAAATGATGCCCATTTCCAAGGTCAATACAAGACAGAAGCCAACATCGTCTACCGGTAACAGTTCTGCTGTAGGGAATTCCTGCCTGAGGTGGGCAAATGCTGAGGGAAGGAGGATAGACAGAGGGGTTGAAAGGCTCCATGTTATGGCCAAGTGCATCCAGATCTCGGCCTGAGTGGCCATTTAATGCTGCATGTAGGCTAGCCTACATTCGTTTCAGGTGAGCTTGGAATGGTGTACTATCCACCGTCTGGCAGGAGCGAATGCCGTCAGTCCGTCGGCTCACCATTAATTGTCTCGGAGTTCACTCACATCCGGCTAACACTTTTAACTTTTTATTAACATCCTAACAACTAATTTATAAATAAATTCAAAATATTAAACAATTTATAACTAATTTTAGAAATAGTTTTAGAATATTAAACCACATTTAGAATATTAAATAACTCCTATCTACCTTTTTAAGAATTTAACTAATCTCCAACTAGTAATCTTGGGTAATGATGTGTCCCTGTTATTTATTCATGAAGATTGTATGATTTTTTTCCTGTTATTTTTTTTTTTTTGTAAGCTGGGGCGGGACTCTCCGATTTTCATGTCCATTAAGTACCCCTCAACGGGGGAAGGGTAGCCCAAGATTTGAACCCAAGACTTCCGGTTCGGTGAGACTTCATTTCCACGACCCTTGCCACTTGAGCTACCCCATGTGGACATTTTTTTTTTTTTTCCTGTTATTTATTCATGAAGATTGTATGATTTTTTCCCACCTTATTCTGAGAATAAACCACATTAGTTGGTTCGAAATGTTGACCAAATCTTAATAATGTGATTAAGCCAAAAAACATTTACCTATATTACGATACCATTTCACATATTAAAACAAACAACTTACAAGAAAAACATGATTTAAACAATAGAATGTTCACCCACCCACCCATTGAACCTCATTATTCTAAAACATATTACCATGCCATTTCACATATTAAGATAAACAACTTACTTTGTGACCGATAAAACATGGTTTAAACAATAGAAAGTTAACCCACCAATCGAACCTCATTATTCTAGAACATATTACCATGCCAAATCACATATTAAGACAAACAACTTACTTTATGATTATAAAACATATTTTAAACAATACAAAGTTGACAAACCACTTGAACCTTCATGATTATAAAACATATTATTTTGAAAACACATGTAGTGTCAAAAGCCAATCCTTCGAGCTTGCCCTCATCTTAATGTCTAGATACCGACTCACAATCTCGAAGTCAATGTACGTGGTCTATTTGTCAAAGACAATATACTCTATTGTATTTTTTATTTTATTTTTTAATATTGATATTGTCATGTGCTTTGAGTTTTATATTTTGCCTTTATCCAATTTATGAAAATATGCATGCATTTCATTTTGACAAGGACATATTCCTTGAGACACACATGTCTAATAACCAAGTCAACAATGTGTATCTAACAACACATGGTCAGAACAAGTGGGTATTCCTTGCAAGCAATATGCTACCCAAATCAGGTAGCACCTATACTGTATTAGGTGTACCCACCCAATCACAACACGCTATGATATTATGAAAGGTAGCTAGAGGCTAAGAGTTTTCCTTGGAAAGCCATTAATTAAATTATTCTCTAACTTTGAGTCAAACCAAATCTTCTACCTTCCTATGTTCATCAAAATTGCAAGGTTGAGGAGCTCCATTCAACAACCAATACAACATTATATGTTATTTATAACATTGTCAACAATTTAGGTGGTGTTTTGCATGAGTGTAGTTTGTATGGAGATAGATAACGAGAAAAAGTTATGTAGCAACATTGTGTTGTATGTGGAATGTTCCCATCTATATATTGGTTTATAGAAGGTTTTTTAAACTTATTTTAAGAAGTAAGTAATTTGTAAAATGTTTTTTTTTTAAAACAAAAAACATTACAAATTCAACTATCCCTTGCATAGTTCTTACAATGAAGTTAAAAAAATCCTTTATACCCATATATATTTAAATACCATATCGCTTACATACTTCTTAAAATAAGTTTAAAAAACCTTCTATAAACCAATATATAGATGGGAGCTAGATTAATTTTTTTAATTGATATGTTGAGCTCTTCATAAGTATATATTATATTAGGCTTTTAGCTTTGTAGAATATGATTTACTTTGGGTATTATTTTTGAAATGAGAGGAAGTGTATAGTGTTTCCCAAAAATAGCTCTCTCATACATATTTGTGTAAAACATATATTCTTGGGAAATATATAAACAACTAGAAAAAAGGAACCCAAAACAATTTTTCTATTGGTGTGGATCCATCATAAATATATGTATATGTCTCAAAGTGGATCAAGCTTAATTCAAGATCTTTTAAGCATTAATGGATTTGCATCCCTTTTGAGAAAGGGGTTTCTCTCAGTATAGATCCAAAGTTAATATGGATTTGCATTGATGTAGATAAATTTGTAAGAGAATCTGGTTATCAATACATGTTTCATAACACAATTGGGTTTGCTTTGTACAAGGCAAACAACTACTTTTCTTTCCACTATTAAATCCATGTATTTGAAGAGTTATTTTTCTTTGATAACATCAAATTCCATCTATTTGTATGCCCTATAATGGGTGGAAACCATTAAACAATAGAAGAAATACAAGAATGAAGATCATGCTTTCGATTGCCATGGTTGCAAGAATTCAAGAGATCAAGGTGTTATCCAAATATATATGGGTATATGCAGCAAATTAGAGTAACACGTCTTATCCAAATAATCCCAATTTTGAATTCTCATAAAGAAAGTTTTACAAACCCCACGAGGAGTCAATTAAACTCCTAATAGGAGTGAACTAAAAAATGGATAAAAAGTTGTATGCACCTTTTTTTTTCTTCCTTTATTGGTGAGGAAAAGTCTCTAATCTTATTTCTTTTGTTGGTAAGATGTATATTCTATGATGATATGGTATGGAACAATAGATACAGGTAACATTGGTTGGGAGCTCTATGAATTTTGTTGGTGGCTAGACTTTCCCTGGCCATTGTCAAACTTCTGATCTGATTATAGGTGCAACAAGCTTTAGCTGGATTGGATCTCAATGATTTTCATTGTCTCCTGGTCATGCTAAATGACATTGTTTTCTGTAGTTGGTGCGAGTAGTTTAACTTGGTTCTGGCATGCATAATCTGGTGCCATGTTGTGAGTTTCCATGGGATTTTTCATGCGTTTTGAAGCTGGATCCACTCCTCCATGGTGTTGCTAAACCTCTGAGCGTTTGCATTAGCTAGGTTCTGGTTTTCTTTTCCAGATCCTAAATGTTTGAGAATGTTTATTGTTTAATGGATCGCCCATACAAATCATTACTCACAGACAACCTTTAAGGGGTATCAAGCGAGTTTTGTGTTTGATGTGCGGTTTAACACATACATAATAAGTGCCCCAAACAATTTAGTGAAGAAAGAAGAATTAAACCTTCTTTGGATCCAAGGTTTTCCTCCTTAACAAAAAAAAAAAAAACGTGGTAATATTGAAGGAAAGATGGCTATTGGGAAAGTTTATTGGCCTATGGCCAAGTTATGAAGCCATTAAAGATTGGGTTTTAAACAACTGGGAAAATTAGGAACACAAGTGCATTTACTATTATGGAAATGGGTACTATATATTTCTTTTTGAAAACAAGGAAGATAGAGACCGAATCTCTAAGTCGAATCCTCATTTCATGGGTACAAGAGGTTTATTTCCCACTGATTGGTCTTTGGATTTTAATCCCATCATGGAAATTTCATCTACACCTGTGTGGATAAGATTACCATTTATCCCTCTTCTTTGCTAGGGTGAAGGCATTTTAAGGTTATAGGAGAAAAATGGTTCGATTTATTTCGAGTGATAGGGAATGTTAGCACTCCAGTAAACTCTTCTAGGTTGTAGTTCAAAGATGTCTGGTAACATATAACTATCCCTCAATGGTTCTCTCAATTATGGGAATGTGTTTGGATCAAGTCGGATGACTGAATCAAATGTTATTCAATCAATACATACATAAACACTCTTAGATTGACAAGGTGTTCAACTACTACTGTTCAAGGGGTTTATAAATAAGTGGATGTATGAAGAATCCTTACTGTACCAGCAAAATCATACATTAACACATATGAATGGCCAATTACAAAAGGTAAATAATACTTACAATTCTAATTCATCAATGCAAATATAAGTTGACAGTTATCTGGCATTAGACAAATAGGAATAACATGAATAACATATTCAGGTGCAAGCAGAGAACATATAAGAAGATGTAAATCTGAACGGATAATAGCAAAAGAAGCTTGTATTACTAATATGAAAATGAGAAGCCTGAGATTACGAAGTATGAAAAGTCTCCAAAGTCGAACCTCTTCTCATCTCTAGAGTTGTAGGCTTTATAGCCATTACATCAAAGTCAAGATCCTATAAAAATGGATCTCAAACACCTAAAATAGAAAAGTTAAAACATATAGGAAATAGAAAAGTTAAAACAGATAGGAATAGATACTATTTAATTGGTCATTTCTTGTACAAATGGTCTTCATAATCTTCAACAACTGCAGATTTCTTAGGATCTGATGGATGAGGTCGAAATCTTCCCAAATCCTGAAGATAATAATTAGTTACAATCAATTTATGAAACTGTCTACCACAAAAATTGGGCCAGACTGTTGAAAAAATGGGGCTCAGAGATGGATTCGGTTCTCCACATTTGTGACACCTGTGTATAAACCCAAAGAGGTTATTGTTCTTTGAAAAGTTAGGCACAAAAGCCTTTGACCATTTCTCAAAATGATTCTCCAGTCGCTCATAATCATCATTTGAAAATGATGGCTCAGCATAGTAGAAACGCTACATTTTTGAAAACGCTGCCTCATCTTGCGGGGCACTTTTTACTGCCTTCCTAAGCTCTAAATGCATATATGAAAGTACCATTATATATCTTAGGATGTCTAATTGTCAATCGATTATTTAAGCGTGTAAAATGGCATCTCCACGGTTGATAAAATTGAGTTTTCCCAAAGCAGTTTATTGTTCGAAAAACCTGCGATTTCAGTAGCTAAGAGGTCTGCTGAGAATGCGGGTTAGCTATCGAAAGTTGATTTTTCAAGAATGAGCTGACTAGAAAGTTTATTAACATGATTACAAGCTTAAGACTCAATGAAATGAGTCTAAAAATTAAATAAAAATCTTTCCTAAAAATACCTTCTATCACCTAATGAAATAAAATTGACAATTTTATTTCAGGGGATAACATTGGCTCCTTCTGGGGATGAAAGCCTCCCTGTGAGGTTTCAAGAACCACAGACCAATGCCTTTCTTGTAAAACCAAAATCAAATCTATCTCCTAGTGTTCCATTGGGCATGGAGTTTATTTTGCATAGAAAATAAAAACTGAAAAACATATTTACAATATCAAGGCTTTAAAGCCTTAAATGAAATAAAGTTTGAAGAACCGCCCATTGACTGGGCCACCAAAAACATCTTCTCCTTCCAGACTCTGTAGAGTAAAGGTATAGTTCTGCTGAATTTGAGCGATGACAAACAGACCTGTCCATAAGGAGTCAAACTAACCATGATTACCTTTCTTTTCCTTCAATGCATCCCATTTGAGAACCCAGTCACCAACTTGGAAATTGTCCACTTTTGCCTTCCTATCAAAGGTTTCTTTGATTTTCTTCTGATGAACTTTTGACTTCTCAACTAGCTGCTCTCTGATCTGCTGTAATTCAACTTGGTTATTCATTCTCCTTTCCATGTCATTCGTTTCATCCTGTTCTTCTTGAAAGAATTTGGCCATAGGGAGAATTAGATGGATAGGAAAAATAACATCAGTGCCATAAACACGCTTAAATGGAGAAGTTACTATTGATATTTTGTTGGTAACTCTGTCAGCCCAAAGGGTAAACTTCAACTTGGAATCCCAACTCCTTTAATTTGCTTCTAACAGTTTTTTGATGATCCTCAAAAGACTCTTGTTAGATGATTTTGCAAGGCCATTGCCTTGAGGATAATATGGAGTAGAATGTGCCAACTAAATGCCCATTGATTCACACATATCAACAAATTCATCTGCTTTGAAAGCTGCAACACTATCAATGACTAGTTTCTTTGGGCAACCAAATCTAGTAAAAGTATTTTCATACAAGAACTTCATAATAACTTGATGATTAACATTTCTAGTGGGTATAGCCTCTATCCACTTGGTAAAGTAATCAGTGGCTACCAAGATCCACTTGTGCTGGCCACTAGAATGTGGATTGATCTCACCTATGAAGTCTGGGCCCCACTGTTCGAAAGGAACATTGGCATGTATTGGTTTCAAGGGTAGAGATTTTAGCTGATGTCTCCCTGCAAACCTCTTACACTTGTCACAAGATTTGACAAAAGCACATACATCAGAAAGAGAGTAGGCCAATAATATCCAGCCCTTAGAATTTTGTGGGCTGTAGTCTTCTAGTAGTGGTGACCTCCACAAACGCTAGAATGAAGTTGGTGCATGACTTCCAAAGATTGTTATTTGTCTAAACATCTCAAAAGGATTTCTGATGGATCTTTCCAATAAAGCAGATTTTTGCTTATGCAAAATTTTACTGATTTGAGCTTAAGGGTTTGAGCTTGACTTGAGCTAAGCCCTGGAGGAACTTCTAATTTTTGCAAAAAATGAACTATGTTGGAATACCATTCACATGTTGCTAAATTTTCAGCCAAAGATCGACTGTGGTCTTGCTCTTCTGTTGTTCCCTCTGTCTGTTCATCATATGAAATTAAACCAATAAAGTTAATACCTAACAAGTTGCAATTTTCCTCAGCCATAAACTTGGCCAAGCCTTGGCCTTTGATAAGCTTAGTGGGCTTCACCTCTATGTTGAACTCAATGAATTTTGCAATCCATTTAGCTCTCTTTCCATCAATATCTGGCTGAGTCAAAACATCCTTCATTGAGGCTGAAGGAACATATGCAATGACCTTGGAATTCAGAATATAAACTCTGAATGCTTTTAAAGTTTTGATGAGAGCATAGGCCTGATTTTCAATAATATCATACCTCAGTTCAACATCCCTCAAAGTTTTGCTGAAAAAGGCCACTGGATGATCTATCCCTTCATTATTTTTCTGCAATAGAACTGCTGCAAGTGTATCATAAGAAGCAAAAGAGAAAATATAAAACTCTCTGGTATAATTTGGACTGATCAGAGTAGGAGCTTCCATGATAGCCTGTTTGATGGCTTCAAAAGAGCTTCTTGCACTATCTGTCCATTTTATTTTTGATCCTTTCTTCAACATAGAAGTGATGTGCTTTACCAGTTCAACAAAGTTTGGAATAAATCTTCTGACAAAGTTAATCTTACCAAGAAAAGATTGAATGTCCTTCTTTGACCTTGGAATAGATAATTTCTAAACTACTTCAACTTGAGCTAGATCAATTTTTACACCTTCAATGGAAACAATATGTCCTATAAGTTTACCTTCTTCAAGAGTGAACTGAGACTTCTTTGGGTTTAAATAAATCCCAAATTGTATACACTTCAGAAACACTCTTTTCAAATGTTGCAAGTTGTTAGTGTCGGTATCTTCATCCCTCCGTTAGAGATTAAATCCTCTTGTTGCATTTCATATTAGGAGTCCCGCCCAGTCATCTGCATTATATTAGGTGCATGGATCATCTGATGAGAGTGACTTTCTTACAGTTCCCTCATGTCATTTACCTGCTGGTTCATTTTGTTTGCTCATCAAAAAGCATATACAGTCCTCTTTTTGTATTGAAGGTTGTAAAAGTCCATTTAGGGTTTCATTGTCAATTAGGTCTAGGGTTTCATTAGTGTTTCGTCAAAAAATGTGTCAAAGTGTCTAATAAGCAACTAGCAGGTCATGAGGAATTTCAACATCAATAAATTGCATCGCCAAGTGTTCAAAATTGTGGTTTTCCTCAAAACTCTGTTTTGAGGAAAAAACAGAGTATTTAGCTTTTATTGTACAAAAATCATGAAAATTTTGTTTTCTTCATTGTAAATTCCTTCATCTGCACCCTGGTTTCTTTCCTTAGCCCAAAAAGCTCCAACACTTGCAAAACAAGCAAAGCTCAGGTCATTTGGTTCATTGCAAAGCTAAAAAGAAGTGAAAACTCCAAAAAATAGAGTTTAAAGATAAAGTCAAATCCAAAACATTATGAAAGTGGGTTTCATGAGCCAAAATTTCAAAAGTTCTTTGTTTATAAGCTATTCCTTCATTGGATAAGTTCATTTGCAAAAGAGAATCAAGACAAAGCAATTTTGGTGAGTGAGTGTGAAGTTTGGGTGAAAATCGCACTAGGTTGCTCAACGCGGCGCACTGGGCAGGAGGTGTGGTGCATACAGCCGGCGCGGCGCACTGGGCCTCAGTATCCAGTGTAAAATAACAAGGGCGCGACGCATTGGGCATGCTATGCGGCGCACATAGCCAAAGAACCCAAACACTGCCCAAACTCGCTCCAATCACCCGAAATTGCATGGATTGATCTTGATACAAGTAGGTAGACCTTTCAAAGCTGTTTTCTATCCAAGTTTGATGATGGTTTGATGGTGTGTGTTTCATGATGCTTGTTTAAAACAATCAAACCCTACCTTTTAAAATACCTCAAATAAACTTGTTGCTAGGGTTTCAATTCACTGTTTTGTCACCAAGTTCACTCCCTCATCCCATTTATCCCTTGATTTCATTATTCCCTTAGTTCCCCTACCCCCTAAATTCACCAATCCCCTATCCCAAATTCCCTTTTCCAAAATCTCAATTGTAAATCCCCAAACCCTAATCCTATAATCCCAAAACATCCCACATTTCCCTAACTAAAATCTATCCCAACAGTCCCTTAATTCTCCACTATTTTTCCCTCCCCTTACAGTCCCTCATTTCACTGTTTTCCCTTGGTGACAAAGGTCAAACACATCATCAAAGGCAGTACAAGACAGTTTGACATATCAACACCTATTTCCTCAAGACAGTTTATCTACCAGCAGTAATGGCATCTGATCCTTCATATGATTATGAAGAGGAGACCCAAAGTGACTCACCTACAGAAGGACATGCACCCAGGAGGCCTCATAGAGGTGGAAAACCTATCAGAGAAGAACCAATCACCCTTGTTGAATTGCAGGCCTGCCCACTTGCCATCTCTTGTTTTTGACATTAGTCATGTTATGAATTTTGTGAGAAGGTTGGTAGCATTCAGTTTCATCATGAGTTGGCTCGTTTGTTTGTACTACATTTACATGGTGATCAAGCCACTCTAGCTGGTGTCACTTTCACATTAACACCATAATCCATTTCAATAGCAACCGGCATACCTAACATTGGAGATCCATGGAACAAGAGGCAGAAAAGTGACCGGCAGCATTATGAACCATATATTAAGCCCGACTTCTTGAGGTAGCTCAAGAGAGTGTTTCCTTTTCGGTACCTCAGAGATGAATATGCTCCTTTAATGAAATTGATCATGAAGTATTTCAGCTGTGAGGGCCGGTTCTCCCGTTTGTATGCTTATCATATCAGGCCGCTCATGCATTTTACCCGGGTATTGATGATGAACATCCCTTACTTCATGTGCCGAAATATCGAAAGGATGACCACTTTGGTGCAGCACAAGACTCCTCAGCAGCAATTTAACATTATTTATCATTTTTCTCTTATTAAAATTGTGGTTATTCATCAGCTTGGCTTACAGGGCATCACTTGGGATGACTTCCTCTCTCGTGAGTTTTTCACAGCTCCTCAGGGAACTTCTGAGGCTTTGCATGAGACAGGTGGACCTTCTTATCAACATGAGGGCTAGAAGATACAGGTTGCCAGTGTGCCGGTCTTTATTACTGATCAGAAGGGCACCAGGCAGTTGTTCGCGACAACAAAGCGAGTGTTATCTCCACCTGGGGTGGAAGGGGCCTCGCTTTCGTCATCAGCACCATAGGTTTAGGACAAAGGAAAGAGGCCAATGCAAGATGAGGGTTCTTCAGGTGAGCGGAACTTTATTCTTATTGAGGATGATGATACAGATATGGGCCCGCAAAGTGCAAATCTTAAAGAGATCATCCAAGAGCAACATACATAAATCAAAGCCTTGTCCCTCAACTTGGAGAGGGCTAAGTGGATTATAAAATACTTGGAGCAAAGGAATAAGCATCTTGAAGATCAACAGGTGATTATGGAATTACAAAACATTCGGGAGAATCGCCAAGCTGCCCAAAGGAGGAGGGTGGAGTTCACTTCACTTGAGCAAGAGATAAACGTTGATCGGGAGTCTTGGCTTGAAAGAGTCAACATCCACTTAGAGAGGCTGCTAGACAAGGCCAACAAGGACAAGGCATTGCTGAGACACATGGCTTTTCATTACATGGCAAGGAATAAAATTTGCAAGGTGCGAATAAGGAATTTAAAGGCAAAATTAAGAAAGGCATCAAAGAGGCAAAAGAAACAAAAGGAGAATGATCGACTTCGGATATTAGCCGAGGAACCCTTGGCTCAACATAGCTCTTGATAAATAAGGTCCAGCCCAAATTTCAAAAAATTTGGAGCAATTTTTGCATTTAGGAAATTTTTTGCACAAAAAATAGAGTTTTCCTCCCTATGCGCTGTGCCATGTAGCGCTCGCTTTTGCTAGAGGGCTCCAAATCACAAAAACTTTGCATTTCTAGATTTTTCATGAAAATTTATGCTTGCCTACTTATGGCCAAAAAATTTGGGCAGGTTTTGAGCCCTCAAAGAGGTCAAAAACACTCAAAAAATGACCTCACTACTCCTATTTTGACACACAGGAAGTAGTCTTGGGAGACTTGATTTTTGACAGGGCAAATGAAGGCCAAATTGCAAAATTCCACTTGGGTTGGAAAGTAGATAGGTATTCCTTTCCAACAAGCCTACTTGCAACTAATTTGGACATCGGGAAGGCCTCCAAAAGTGGGTCCAAATAGGCACGGTGCATAGAGGAAAAATTGCCAGCTTGACCAAGTTTTGCTTTGTTTTTCGCCCAACTTTGCCTAGTTTGACTTTTTCACTTTCCTAATGGCAAATTTATGATGTAATTTGATGAAAATTGATGGATCATGATGTGAATATGTTAGATTTTTACTTGTGGAGGTAGATTCATCAGTTTAAAGGTTGTTTGAAACTGAATGAATCAGTTTCCTTGTTTCTAGAGGCATGCTGTTATGTTGCCTAGTTTCTAGTTCCCAGTTTAGGATCAGTTGGATCAGCTCCTAAACATGTGAGCTCAACCCCTAGAGGCAAGGATGAGTTATGTTTGTCTATATTATTTTTTTTCTTTCAGTCATTAGCATGGTTGGACTCTTGAGAAAGCCTTGAGCTTCATTGTACACTCTTATCAATATTTTGGCTAAGGAATTGAGACCAGGATTTGCAGTACTCTTTGGGATCCCTGTGGCATTTGTTTTGGTATAGTGCTTTCTTATGTATTTTTGAATTTATTCATGTGTTATGTGTGTCATTTCTCTTTATTTATTCTCAGCTAAACAAACAAGATTGTAAGTAGAATACATTGAAAAGTGCAGTACTCTACTTGAAGTTTGCTTTAGTTTTTTGATGTTTTCCACTGTTTAGAGAGGATCCATGGTTTCTCTTGCCATCTTCAACTCCTCCTCTGTCTGAATCCATCCACCTCACTTGATTTATAGTTCCAAATAAAGTTTCCTACCTTGCCCCATCGAGATCCCTACAGAACTGTGCCTCATTCCCCACACCCCAAAATTTGCCTTCTCACCTGAGCCAACAATTCATCAATTCATTCAAAAACCTCTTGCACACATATATCTAACCTAAAATCAGTAATCAAATTAGTCATATCAAGCCTTTAGTGAGCATAATTTGCTGAGATTGACCTGGAGAGAGCCCTCTCCTGACTTGGTAGGGCTAGCTACCAGGCTGAGCGTGGTTTGATGTGGACCTAGAATCTTACCTTTTCAGCCTAAGGTAAATCTAGGCTCTAATGCAAGTGATCTTTGTGATTGCTGGAAAAGGCAGTAATATCATCAAGGTAAATAAGGACAATCCTGTCCTTCTCTCCCACAAATGCTATGTCCATGGCCCTTTTAAAAGTGGCCCCAGTCCAAAAGGCATTTTGGAGTACATGAAAGTACCCCAAGGAGTAGTGAAGGCAGTGTTTTTTTCTTGGTCACCAGGACGTACAAAAATATGGTTATAACCTGAAAATCCATCTAAGAAAGACATGACTTTGGCCCGTAAAACCTTTTGCAACAAGTGTTCCATCTTAGGCATGGGGTAGTTATCTTTTTTAGAACATTTGTTCAAATTTTTGAAGTCAACACAAAGCCTGGTTTCCCCATTCTTCTTTCTCACTATCACAAGGTTGGCTATCCGCTTTGAATACCTTAGTGGAACTATGATCTTGGCATCCAAAAGCTTCTTGATTTCCTTTTCAATTAAAGGCAATAAAAGAGGACTGATAGGCCTTAATTTCTTCCTAAAAGGAATGGTGTTCTTTTCAAGGGGAATCTTATGCTGAATGATGTTGGTGTCATAGGTTTTAAGATCACTATACTCCCAAGCAAAAACATCAATAAATTGCTTCATCTAGGTGCAATACTCTGAACTTTGGGCAGAAGACAACTGAGTAGACAGATTTATGAACTTTGGATGAGCTTGACTTCCAATGTTATGTTGATGGACAATAGACTCATTTTCTTTTTTGATAGGTTTATAAGGTACATCATTATGATCAAACAATTTCTCTAGAGGCACTAAACCTTTGGGTATATAGTTACTTGGTAACTGAACAATATTATCCTGACCAATTTTATCTTTCAACTTGGGCTTGTTGGACTTCTCAATGGTTTCATTATATTGGTCAATGCGCATTTCAGAAAACTCATCAATGACTATAAGAAATCTATTAATCTCATAATCATCTTCAAATACTTTCCAGTATTTGACATTATCAAGCAGAGATGGTCTATATTTCACCTGAACTTCATAAGTCAACTTGGGAGGCAAAGGAGCAATAAACATGCTAGCAGACACAGCAAGGGAATCAATCAGCTGGTTCATTGTTCTAGGGATATAAGAAATATTAAAATCACTTAAAGAATCCCTGAGCTTCCATACCTCATCTCTGTATGTAATCAACCTTTAATGCTTTGCCTAGAAAGTGTTGTTTACTTGCTGAATGATAAGATTTGCATCCCAAAACACTTTGAGACCTTTGATGCCCATTTTTTTAGAAGCATTTAAGCCCAATATCAAGGCTTCATATTCTGCTATGTTATTGGTGACCTGAAAATTTAGTTTCAAAGATAAATGAATGACTTCTTTTGTGGGAGACATAAGAACTACACTTGCTCCTGCAGCTTCCTTAGAGGAAGCTCCATCAAAGAACATATCCCAAATTGGTGTGCCCTCTTTCTCTGTGATTTGACAAACTAGTTTTCTAACCTGCATAGAGGACAAATGGGATTCTTCAATCCAAAGAATATAGGCTCCAAAATCAGTTTCAACAGAATAAATGGGGTGATTTGTGGGATTCCTTTCATCATTGATGATGTAAGCCAACTGATCCTCTCTGTACAATCTCCTATTTTGACCTCTGAAAACTAGAACAGTAGCATAGGAAAGGTCATTTTGCAATGTCCCCCCTAATCTCTTGAACCAACCTCTAGACAACAACATGCCAAATTTGGGAAGCACATCTGCTACCACAATATCCATCATCATGCTTTTCATGGGTAGCTAAGACAAGTGATGGCTAAATCTTTGATTAGTACCAGAAATTTTACTTTCCTAGAATCAAAAGAGAACATGCCATGATAAGATTTGGTGATGTCAAGACCTAACTCATCCATGACAGCCTTGGGCATTAGATTATGATTAGCTCCTGTGTCTAGAAGTCAGTTGTGTAAGATTTTATCATGGATACTTAAAGAGACATAAAATGATGGGGAGTTTTCATCACAGTTTTCAACCATAGGACAGAGAACAACAACTGGTTTGTCATCTTGTAGATTTACATAATCAGTAGTGTCTTGGGTAGCTTTAGTTTCAAGGGCTTTGAAAATAGTTCTTTTGAAAGCCTCATTCTTGATCATTTCAATTAGAGGTATAGGTATTTTTAATTTCTGAATTTCTACTTCAAAACTGAAGGGAGAAGAAATATTGTCAGAGCCTATTACCTCATGAGCTGGAGCTTTGAGGATGATTGGATCAACTACTGGAATTCGTTGCTTACTAGCTTACGATTTTGCAGGGACAACAACTTTCTGAACATGAGCTTGCTTGGCAGTGTTTGTCTTTGACCTCAGATTATACTTGTGTTGATCATCAGCCTATAGAACAACTCCATCATCCTACTCTTGACTGATCTAGTCACTGAATAATGACTCTTCATAGGTAGCTAAGGTCAAGAAGGATGCACTGCCTTTGTCTTCCAGACATTGGATTTCGTCATCTTCTTCAGATTGCTCTTCTTCCATTACTGCATTCAGGAAAGGTGCCTTTACCTTTTGATCTTCATTGGTGTTTTTGTTTCTTTGCAAAATATGCAATTGCTCATTGTTTCTCCTGTATGGATTTGGGTTCCGAGGAGAAAAGGTATTAAGACCTCTTCCTCTTCCAAGTTGCTGATTCTCAATCTTCAATTTGGAGATTTTAGAGGGTAATGACTCTATCATCTTAGTAATTTTATCAATCTTAGGTTTTGAAGATGATGAGGATTCATCCTTCTGTTTTCTGCTATCAACTTTTCCATTATGTTTTTCTGTAGCCATAATATTTGATTCTACCTCCAATGCTACATCCTGCATGTCAGCCAAGGTAGCACATGTTCTCTCTCTCAACAGTAAACAAAAGTCAGCATTAAAGGCATTTTCATAGGTGAGTTTTGCGGATGTAGTGGTAGGTTTCACCATGGCTGGTATCTTATTGTACATATGATTAAATCTTTTTTTGAAATTAGACAATGACTCACCACATTCTCTCTTTAAATTCACAAATTTTGTATGGTAGTAGAGCAGATCTTTCTTATCTCCCCATTGCTTGAGGAAAGCATCATCTAAAGCCTCAATGTCTGCTATAGACCTTGGTGTCAATTTTGTGAACCATGTCCTAGCCTCTCCATCTAGGCTTTGAACAAAAACTCTCATCCATACATCAACTTCACTAATATCCAAATTGTCAGCATAGCTATAAAATAATTCAAGATGTTCTTCAGTTGTAATCTCCTCTGTCCCTGTAAACTTAGGCATGTACTTTTGATATTCTCTAGTAGGCATTGCACTCAAGGGAGTGGGCAATACTAATGGTTCATACCTAGCAGCTATGATTCTTTCTATCTTGGTAGGTGCTTGTGGTGCTGCCATGGCTGTGGTAGATATGAAAGTACTGGAAGCTTGAACAACCGAGGGTTGAGGAGGAGCTGATATGACTAAGGGAGTATGATGGATAGGAGGGGAATATTTATTTAGACTTAAAATGAAACAATAATCTAAAGAATAAGAAGCTCTATAAAAACCAGATAATAACTTTGCAAGGCTTTCTTCTCCTTTTGATGACAAATATTGTATAGCAAGCTCAACAACAAGAAGATTGGTATGAATGTAAGCTAAGTGGCGTTCACTTTCAGACTGAGATGATTCTGAACTTAAAGCTCCTTTCTATAATTCTTTTCCTTGTCTGATGATCTTTTCAAGATCAGGTATTGGGTAAGTTGGTGGCTTCTGAGGATTTCGCTGAGTATGCCTCCTACACTAAGCCACAATTACCCAATAGAGTTGCCAGCAGATTTGTCCCCCAGGTGAGTCACCAGATAGATTATTACAACCGAGATGGTATCCAGACTTTATCTATCATCAAAGTTGGGTCTTTGTCGTCTCCTAGGGAAGCTGAGCTTCAATCGTCGTTCCCTGCAATGGCGCCAATTATGTTAGCACTCCAGGAAACTCTTCTAGGTTGTAGTTCGAAGATGCCTGGTAACATATAAATATCCCTCAATGGTTCTCTCAATTATGGGAATGTGTTTGGATCAAGTCAGGTGACTGAATCAAATCTTATTCACTCAAGACATACATAAACACTCTTAGATTGACAAGGCTTTCAACTACTACTATTCACAGGGTTTATAAATAAGTGGATGTATGAGGAATCCTTACTGTACCAGCAGAATCATACATTAACACATATGAATGGCCAATTACAAAAGGTAATTGAAACTTGAAATTCTAATTCATCAATGCAAAGACAAGGTGACAATTATCTGGCATTAGACAAATAGGAAAAACATGAATGACATATTCAGGTGCTAGCAGAGAACATATAAGAAGATGTAAATCTGAATAGATAATAGCAAAAGAAGCTTGTATTACTAATACAAAAATGAGAAGCTTGAGATTACGAAGTATGAAAAGTCTCCAAAGTCAAACCTCTTCTCATCTCTAGAGTTCTAGGCTATTTAGCCATTACATCAAAGTCAAGATCCTATAAAAATGGACCTGAAACACCTAAAATATAAAACTTAAAACATATAGGAAATAAAAAAGTCAAAACAGATAGGAATAGATCCTATTTAACTGGTCAATTCTTGTACAAATGGTCTTCATAATCTTCAACAACTGTAGATTTCTCAGGATCTTATGGATGAGGTCGAAATCTTCCCAAATCCCGAAGATAACAATCAGTTACAATCAATTTCTGAAACTGTTTGCCACAAAAATTGGGCCAGACTTTTGAAAAACCGGGGCTCAGAGATGGATTCGATTATCCACATCTGTGACACTTGTGTATAAACCCAAAGATATTATTGTTCTTTGAAATATTAGGCAAAAAAACCTTCGACCTTTCTTCAAAATGATCCTCCAGTTGGTCAAAATCATCATTTGAAAATGATGACTCAGCACAGTAGAAACGCCACATTTCTGAAAACGCTACCTCATCTTGCGGGGGACTTTTTACTGCCTTCTCGAGCTCTAAATGCAGATCTGAAAGTACCATTATATAGCTTAGGATGTCTAGTTGTCAATTGACTATTTGAGCGTGTAAAAAGGCCTCTCCACGACTGATAAAATTGAGTTTTCCCAAAGCCGTTTATCGTTTGAAAAACCTGCGATTTTGGTAGCTAAGAGGTCTGCTGAGAATGCGGGTTAGCTATTGAAAGTTGATTTTTCAAAAATGAGCTGACTAGAAAGTTTATTAACATGATTACAAGGTTAAGACTCAATGAAATGAGTCTAAAAATTAAATAAAACTCTTTCCTGAAAAGACATTCTATCACCTAATGAAATAAAATTGACAATTTTATTTTAGGAGATAACACTGGGTCCTTCTGGGGAGGAAAGCCTCCCTATGAGGTTTCAAGAACCACAGACCAATTCCTTTCCTGTAAAACCAAAATCAAATCTATCTCCTAGTGTTCCATTGGGCATGGAGTTCATTTCGCATAGAAAATAAAAACGGAAAAACATATTTACAATATCAAGGCTTTAAAGCCTTAAATGAAATAAAGTTTAAAGAACTGCCCATTGACTGGGCCACCAAAAAACATCTTCTCCTTCTAGACTGTGCAGAATAAAGGTATTGTTCTGCTAAATTTAAGCGATGACAAATGGACCTGTCCATAAGGAGTCAAACTTACCATGATTACCTTTCTTTTCCTTCAATGCATCCCATTTGAGAACCCAGTCACCAACTTGGAAATTGTCTACTTTTGCCTTCTTGTCAAAGGTTTCTTTGATTTTCTTCTGATGAACTTTTGACTTCTCAACCAACTGCTCTCTGATCTGTTGTAATTCAACTAGGTTATTCATTCTATTTACCATGTCATTTGTTTCATCCCATTCTTCTTGAAAGAATTTGGCCACAAGGAGAATTAGCTGGATAGGAAAAACAACATTAGTGCCATAAGCCAGCTTAAATGGAGAAGTTCCTATTGATTTTTTGTTGGTAACTCTGTTAGCCCAAAGGGAAAACTTCAACTTGGAATCCCAACCCCTTTGATTAGCTTCTAACAGTTTTTTGATGATCCTCACAAGACTCTTGTTAGATGATTCTACAAGGCCATTGCCTTTAGGATAATATGGAGTAGAATGTGCCAACTGAATGCCCATTGATTCACACATATCAACCAATTCATCTGCTTTGAAAGCTGCAGCACTATTAGTGACTAGTTTCTTTGGGCAACCAAATCTAGTAAAAATATTTTCATACAAGAACTTCATAATAACTTAATGGTTAACATTTCTAGTGGGTATAGCCTCTATCCACTTGGTAAAGTAATCAATGGCTACTAAGATATACTTGTGATGGCTACTAGAATGTGGATTGATCTCACCTATGAAGTCCAGGCCCCGCTGTTGGAAAGGACCATTGGCATGTATTGGTTTCAAGGGTAGAGATTTTAGCTGATGTCTCCCAGCGAACCTCTGACACTTGTCACAAGATTTAACAAAAGCATACACATCAGAAAAGAGAGTAGGCCAATAATATCCAGCCCTTAGAATTTTGTGGGCTGTAGTCTTCCAGTAGTGGTGACCTCCACAAATGCTAGAATGAAGTTGGTGCATGACTTCCAAAGATTGTTCTTTGTCTAGACATCTCAAAAGGATTCCTGATGGATCTTTCCAATAAAGCATATTTTTGCTTATGCAAAATTTTACTGATTTGAGCTTAAGGGCTTGAGCTTAACTTGAGCTAAGCCCTAGAGGAACTTCTAATTTTGCAAAAAATGAACTATATTGGAATACCATTCACATGTGGCTAAATTTTCAGCCAAAGATCGACTGTGGTCCTGCTCTTCTGTTGTTCCCTCTGTTTGTTCATCATCTGAATTTAAACCAATAAAGTTAATACCTAACAAGTTGCAATTTTCCTCAGCCATAAGCTTGGCCAAGCCTTGGCCTTTGACAAGCTTAGTGGGCTTCACCTCTATGTTGAACTCAATGAATTTTGCAATCCATTTAGCTCTCTTTCCATCAATATTTGGTTGAGTTAAAACATCCTTCACTGAGGCTGAAGGAACATATGAAATAACCTTGGAATGCAGAATATAAAATCTGAATGCTTTTAAAGATTTGATGAGAGCATAGGCCTGTTTTTCAATAATATCATACCCCAGTTCAGCATCCCTCAAAGTTTTGCTGAAAAAGGCCACTAGATGATCTATCCCTTCATCATTTTTCTGCAACAAAACTGCTGCAAGTGTATCATAAGAAGCAAAAGAGAAAATATAAAACTCTCTGGTATAATTTGGACTGATCAGAGTAGGAGCTTCCATGATAGCTTGTTTGATGGCTTCAAAAGAGCTTCTTGCACTATCTGTCCATTTTATTTCTGATCCTTTCTTCAACATAGAAGTGATGTGCTTTACCAGTTCAACAAAGTTTGGAATAAATCTTCTGACAAAGTTAATCTTACCAAGAAGAGATTGAATGCCCTTCTTTGACCTTGAATAGATAATTTTTGAACTGCTTCAACTCGAGCTGGATAATTTTTTACACCTTCAACAGAAACAATATGTCCCAGAAGTTTACCTTCTTCAAGAGCAAAATGAGACTTCTCTGGGTTTAAAGAAATCCCAAATTGTCTACACTTCAGAAACACTCTTTTCAAATGTTGCAAGCGACTGGTGGAAAAGACAGTAATATCATCAAGGTAAATAAGGACAATCTTGTCCTTCTCTCCCACAAATGCTATGTCCATGGCCCTCTGAAAAGTGGCCCCAAAATTCATCAGTCCAAAAGGCATTTTGGAGTACATGAAAGTACCCCAAGGAGTAGTGAAGGCAATTTTTTTCTTGGTTACCAGGATGTACAAAAATCTGGTTATAACCTGAAAAGCCATCTAAGGAAGACATGACTTTGGCCCTTGAAACCTTTTGTAGCAAGTGTTCCATCTTAGGCAGGGGTAATTATCTTTTTTAAACATTTGTTCAGATTTTTGAAGTCAACACAAACCTTGATTTCCCCATTCTTCTTTCTCACTATCACAAGGTTGGCTATCCACTTTGAATACCTTAGTGGAACTATGATCTTGGCATCCAAAAGCTTCTTGATTTCCTTTTCAATTAAAGGCAATAAAAGAGGGTTGATAGGCCTTAATTTCTACCTGAAAGGAATGGTGTTATTTTCAAGGGGAATCTTATGCTGAATGATGTTGGTGTCATAGGTTTTAAGATCATTATACTCCCAAGTAGAAACATCAACAAATTGCCTCATTTAGGTGCAATACTCTGAACTTTGGGCAGAAGACAACTGAGTAGACAGATTTATGAACTTTGGACGAGCTTGACTTCCAATGTTATGTTGATGGACAATAGAATCATTTTCTTTTTTGATAGGTTTATAAGGTACATCATTATGATCAAACAGTTTCTCAAGTGGCACTAAACCTCTGGGTATATAGTTACTTGGTAACTGAACAATATTATCCTGACCAATTTTATCTTTCAACTTGGGCTTGTTGGACTCCTCAACAGTTTCATTATCTTGGTCAATGTGCATTTCAGAATACTCATCAATGACTTGAAGAAATCTATTAATCTCATCATCGTCTTCAAATACTTTCCAGTATTTTACATTATCAGGCAGAGATGGTCTATATTTCACCTAAACTTCATAAGTCAACTTGGGAGGCAAAGGAGGAATAGACATGTTATCAGACACGACAAGGGAATCAGCGAGCTGGTTCATTGTTCTAGGGATATAAGAAATATTGAAATCACTGAAAGAATCCCCGAGCTTCCATACCTCATCTCTGTATGCCTTCAACCTCTGATGCTTTGCCTGGAAAGTGTTGTTTACTTGCTGAATGATAAGATCTGCATCCCCAAATACTTTGAGACCTTTGATGCCCCATTCCTTTAGAAGCATTTAAGCCCAATATCAAGGCTTCGTATTCTAATATGTTATTGGTGACCTGAAAATTTAGTTTCAAAGATAAATGAATGACTTCTTTTGTGAGTGACACAAGAACTACACCTGCTCTTGCAGCTTCCTTAGAGCAAGCTCCATCAAAGAACATATCCCAAATTGGTGTAACCTCTTTCTCTGTGATTTGACAAACCGGTTTTCTAACCTGCATAAAGGACAAATGGGATTCTTTAATCTAAAGAATACAGGCTCCAAAATCAGTGTCAACAGAATAAATGAGGTGATTTGTGGGATTCCTTTCATCTCTAATGATGTAAGCCAACTGAGCCTCTCTGCACAATCTCCTATTTTGACCTCCGAAAACTGGAACAATAGCATAGGAAAGGTCATTCTGCAATGTTCCCCCTAATCTCTTGATCCAACCTCTAGATAACAACATGCCATATTTGGGAGGCACATCTGCTAGCACAATATCCATAATCATGCTTTTCATGGGTAGCTAAGACAAGGTGATGAATTAATCTTTGATTAGTCCTAGACATTTTACTTTCCTAGAATCAAAAGAGAACAGGTCATGATAAGATTTGGTGATGTCAAGACCTAAATCATCCATGACAGCCTTGGGCATTAGATTATGACTAGCTCATGTGTCTAGAAGGCAGTTGTGTAAGATTTTATCATGGATTCTTAAAGAGACATAAAATGATGGGGAGTTTTCATCATAGTTTTCATCCATAGGACTGAGAATAACAGTTGGTTTATCATCTTGCAGATTGACATAATCAGTAGTGTCTTGGGTAGCTTTAGGTTCGAGGGCTTTGAAAATAGTTCTTTTGAAAGCCTCATTCTTGATCAGTTCAATCAGAGGTATAAGTAGTTTTAATTTCTGAATTTCTGATTCAAAACTGAAGGGAGAGAAATCTTGTCAGAGCCTCTTACCTCATGAGTTGGAGCTTTGAGGATGATTGGATCAACTACTGGAATTTGTTGCTTACTAGCTTGCTATTTTTCCAGGACAACAACTTTCTAAATAGGAGCTTGCTTGGCAGTTTTTGTCTTTGACCTCAGATTATACTTGTGTTGATCATCAACCTGTAGAACAAATCCATCATCCCACTCTTGACTGATCTGGTCATTGAATAATGACTCTTCATAGGCAACTCAGGTCAAGAAGGAAGCATTAGCTTTGTCTTCCAAATAATGGATTTCGTCATCTTCTTCACATTGCTCTTCTTCCATTACTGCATTCTAGAAAGGTGCCTTTACCTTTTGATCTTCATTGGTGTTTCTGTTTCTTTGCAAAATATGCAACTGCTCATTGTTTCTCCTGTATGGATTTAGGTTCTGAGGAGTAAAGGTATTAATACTTCTTCCTCTTCCAGGCTACTGATTCTCAATATTCAATTTGGAGATTTCAGAGATTAAGGACTCTATCATCTTAGTCATTTTATGAATCTTAGGATCTGCAGATGATGCAGATTCATCCTTCTATTTTCTCCTATCAACTTTTCCATTAAGTTTTTCTGCAGCCATAATATTTGATTCTACCTCCAATGCTGCATCCTGCATGTCAGCCAAGGTAGCACATCTTGTCTCTCTCACAATAAAGAAAAGTCAACATCAAAGGAATTTGCATAGGTGAGTTTTGTGGATATAGTGGTAGGTTTCACCTCAGCTGGTATCTTATTGTACAGACGGTTAAATCTTTTGTTGAAATTAGACAATGACTCACCACTTTCTCTCTTTGAATTCACAAATTTTGTATGGTAGTAGAGCAGATCTTTCTTATCTCCCCAATGCTTTAGTAAAGCATCATCTAAAGCCTCAATGTCTACTATAGACCTTGGTTTCAATTCTCTGAACCATTTCCTAGCCTCTTCATCTAGGATTTGAACAAAAACTCTCATCCATACATCAACTTCACTAATATCTAAATTGTCAGCATAGTTATAAAATAATTCAAGATGTTCTTCAGCTATAATCCCCTCTGTCCCTGTAAACTTAGGCATGTAATTTTGATATTATCTAGTAGGCATTGCACTCAAGGGAGTGGGCAATACAAATGGTCCATACCTAGCAACTATGATTCTTTCTATCTTGGTAGGTGTTGCCATGGCTGTGGTAGATATGAAAGTACTGGAAGCTTGAATAGCCAAGGGTTAGGGAGGAGTTGATATGACTAAGGGAGTAGGATGGATAGGAGGGGAAGATTTGTTTGGACTTACAATGAAAGAAGAATCTAAAGAGTAAGAAGCTCTATAAAGACTAGATAATAACTTTGCAAGGCTTTCTTCTCCTTTTGATGAAAATTCTTGTATAGTAAGCTCAACAACAGGAAGATTGGTATGAATGTAAGCCAAGTGGCGTTCAGTTTCAAACTGAGATAATTCTGAGCTTGAAGCTCCTTTCTATAATGCTTTTCCTTCTATGATGATCTTTTCAGGATCAGGTACTGGGTTAGTTGGTGGCTTCTGATGATTTCGCTGAGTATGCCTCCTACACTAAGTCACAATTACCCAATATAGTTTCTAACAGATTCATCCCCCCAGTGGAGTCACCAGATAGATTATTACAACCGGGATGGTATCCAAAATTTATCTATCATCAAAGCTAGGTCTTTGTCGTCTCCTAGGGAAGCTGAGTTTCCATCGTCATTCCCCGGCAACGACGCCAATTATGTTAGCACTCCAGGAAACTCTTCTAGGTTGTAGTTCGAAGATGCTTGGTAACATATAAATATCCATCAATGGTTCTCTAGATTATGGGAATGTGTTTGGATCAAGTCAGATGACTGAATCAAATCTTATTCACTCAAGACATACATAAACACTCGTAGATTGACAAGGCTTTCAACTACTACTATTCACAGGGTTTATAAATAAGTGGATGTATGAAGAATCCTTACTGTACTAGCAGAATCATACATTAACACATATGAATGGCCAATTACAAAAGGTAAATGAAACTTGCAATTCTAATTCATCAATGCAAAGATAAGGTGACAATTATCTGGCATTAGACAAATAGGAATAACATGAATAACATATTCAGGTGCAAGCAGAGAACAAATAAGAAGATGTAAATCTGAACATATAATAGCAAAAGAAACTTGTATTACTAATATGAAAATGAGAAGCTTGAGATTACAAAGTATGAAAAGTCTCCAAAGTCGAACCTCTACTCATCTCTAGAGTCCTAGGCTTTATAGCCATTATATCAAAGTCAAGATCCTATAAAAATGGATCTGAAACACCTACAATAGAAAAGTTAAAACAGATAGGAATAGATCCTATTTAACTGGTCAATTCTTGTACAAATGGTCTTCTTAATCTTCAACAGCTGCATATTTCTTAGGATTTGATGGATGAGGTCGAAATCTTCCCAAATCCCGAAGATAACAATCAGTTACAATCAATTTCTGAAACTGTCTGTCACAAAAATTGGGCCAGACTATTGAAAAACTTGGGCTGAAAGATGGATTCGGTTCTCCACGTCTATGACACTTGTGTATAAACCCAAATACGTTATTTTTCTTTGGAATATTAGGCACAAAAGCTTCCGGCCGTTTCTCAAAATGATCCTCCAGTTGGTCAGAATCATCATTTGTAAATGATGGCTCAACACAGTAGAAACGCCACATTTCTAAAAACACTTCCTCATCTTACGGGGGACTTTTTACTGCCTCCCCGTCCTCTAAATGCAGATATGAAAGTACCATTATATAGCTTAGGTTGTCTAGTTGTCAATCGACTATTTGAGCATGTAAAATGACCTCTCCACGGTTGAAAAAATTGAGTTTTCCTAAAGCATTTTATCGTTTGAAAAACCTGCGATTTCGGTAGCTAAGAGGTCTGTTGAGAATGCGGGTTAGCTATCGAAAGTTGATTTTTCAAAAATGAGTTGACTAAAAAGTTTATTAACATGATTACAAGCTTAATACTCAATGAAATGAGTCTAAAAGTTAAATAAAACTCTTTCCTAAAAAGACCTTCTATCACCTAATGAAATAAAATTGACAATTTTATTTCAGGAGATAACAAGGAACATGGGAAAGAAATTTCATGTGCCAAAATTTGTGTGGAAATTGACTTCTCAAAATGCCTTCGAGTGGTAATTAAGTTAAACTTGGATGGTTGGTCTCACCTAGAGGCTTTGGATTATGAAAAAATTCCTTTGAATTATAATTAATGTCATGAGCATGGGCACTTTGCAAAAAGTTGTCCAAAAGCTTCAGTGTCTCAAACCTCTCCTAACCAAATGCCTCTATTAGAGCAAGGTGAAAATAAGCGAGGATTCGTTCCAGTTAAAATGAAACACAAGAAGAATGGAATTAAGAAGCAACAACCATATAAGGTTGAGTCCACAGATCAACCCCTTTCTAAAAATAGTTTGAACTTATTGAATTAAGGCTTTTGTGATCCATATTAAGTTCTTGAGACAAGTTTTTCAGCGATAATCACATCAAAATTCATTTATCAATGCGTTTCAAACCAACAGGGGTAGCTCATCTTCACGACCAGATGAAGAACTAGATCATGGCAACAAGTTAAATAAAGAGACCAATCATTCAGACAACTAGAAATAAAAACCTACTTTTGACTAGAGGAAACAACTACAATGGACTGGACCTTAGCTACAATTGACTAGACCAAGAATTGGGGGAATTTTTTTGTTAATTAATTAGTTAATTGTTAGATTTAATTATTTTATTTAAATCTATATGTAACTAAATATATATCCTAAATAATTGTTAAGGGACAATATAAGAAATTCCTTTTTAATTTAAAAATAAATTACAAATAAACTCATACTACTATATGAATAAAAGTATGGATGTTTATACCTCGATTGGGGTGCGAGCTAGTGGTTGGGATATTGTTGACATAGCGAATGTGCACAATGCCAACAAGGGGAACTAACCCGATCGCAAGCCCCAATTAGACCTGCTTTCATTTGGAATGGCTATCTCCGACGGGTTTTAAGGGACCTCGTAAACTGTTTGAACATGTCGAAAGATTGCTTCCGGGAGGAAGACTTCAATTAAATCAACAAAGATAAAACAACTAACCTCTATGTATTAAATCCTATCTATACTACTTCTAGCTACTCTAATCTAGTCCTAGTTATCCTAATCTTTCCTGCAGAAGCATAATACAGATGTTTAAACATCATATATATGTTCGGCAGGAGTGTGATAAAGAAGATTAAACATCATGTATAGATTCAAGTCCAAATGAATCAATCACTGAATTCATAGCCAGACAAGGCTATATTAAAGCTAAATTGCAATCCAATCACTCATATAGGAATCCACATTCTTTTATGAAATTAAACTTGCAACTGATGTTTAACTTAGTTTCAAATTAGAGATCATTCACAAGTTAACCATGAAACTGAATCACATTCAATTTAACAAGAATAATAGTGAAATGTAAGTCATCAATATGCATAAATACAAATCACATTTACACTCATGCCAGTAATAACACTTTGATCCAAAACAATACAATGAATTTGAAACTATGGCTCCTCCTTGAACCAAACAGTCCCCTTATTCACAATAAATCAAAATTGTTCTTCTCCAAGCCCAAAAAGCCCCTTTTCCTCTTCAGAGGCAATATTTATGCAAAAGCTCTTGACTCTAGGTCTACCTCGCCTCTTCATCTTCCCTACTGCTTTCGATATGCAGATCGAGTATATAGAGATAAAATCATCAGCGTAACCGCTACCGCGTAGGAAGCATATCTGCTGGAGCGATTAGTTTCATGAAGAAGTGAACAAATGCTGGCAAAAGGGGTGGCTATGTGTTGCTTCCTCATGATGAAAACCGGGCCAGATTTTCTCTCGGACTGTACAACCAACACATGGGGCTTCGACTCGGAACGTTTGAGGCCAAACCTTCAAACCCAACGCTTCTACACGCATGGCTCTTTGAATCCACTCCTGCGTCTTTTACTTCTCACCTGCAGAGAAAGGTATCATTCACTTCATGATTATAAACAATATAACATAAATATTCACATAAAACACAAGCGCTGCCTTCCACACTGAAAACCCAATCCCTTTGTTATTTCGGAAAATTTGGAAAACACAGGAAAACAAGGAAAATCACGCCTTGATCACTGAAGTCGGACCTCAAATGTTATATATCGGCGCTTATAAATATCTCTGGGTTAGGCATATCGCATATCGCAATATGCATGAGCCTTGGGCTCTGCCGATATGCGATATGGCCCCGGACCCAAAAACATATATATATATATATATATATATTATATATAAATATATATATATGTACATATATATATATGTACATATATATATATATATATTACATATATAATGTACATATATATATGTACATATATATATACAATATATATAATATGTACATATATATATATAGTACATATATATAGTATACATATATATATGTACATAATATATGTACATATATATATTATATGCGTCTGCAATACAGGCTTGCCTTTGAAAACTGAGATTTCAATATTTTTGAGAAACAAAGGAATATACGGGGAAAACCATGTCCAACCATAATGTCGGACTTGAAATGCTATATGCTCGAGTTCATAGAAATCGGTGGATCCACCACATCGCCACACACACTGTGTATAAGGCCCATGCTCCGTCGATATGCGATATGTGATGTGGCCCCGGACCCGACAATGTATATAATGCGGTTAATAATGTTGTCGGGTACAGGGGCCAGTGGCGTGCCGTATATAAGCATAAACCTTGGACTTAGGCCGATTGCAATATGCGACGGGGCTTTTGGACCCAAAAATATATGTATTGGGGTTAATAAATCCTGTCGGGTTTGGAAACCATGAATGCATTGAGTTGATTGCGATAGGCCCTGAAAAGGATTTATGCATGCTTTGTGAAGGATTTCTGTTATAAGGCATTGCAATGGGAATAATGATGCAATGAGGGTTTTGAGGGGTTAAACGAATTCCGATAAACATAGGAATGAAGGGCTTAAGCGAGGGATTTGTTAAAGGGCTTTACCCATTTGTGAATGGAAGATTTGGCACTTCATAGAGTTAAAATCACTAGGATGAAAGGATCATTCAGAGAGATGATAGATTAGACTTATAGCGGACCCATTCAAAATTTGCTATCAGAGCATGTTTTAATAGGGTGGTAGTTGTGGCCACAACAAATGGCGAACCGATGGGCGAACCAATTATATTTTTTTCCAAATAACCTTCGGATCAATAAAACATCAGGATGTTATGATAAACTTGAAATGAAAAATATATAGATGGACAAGCATGGGTTCCACTTAAACATTAACTGCTTCAGAAGGGATAGAGATAAATAACTTCTACTTGCTGATATGATTTTGACAGGCATTCTCCAAGAGCAGTATTATGGGGTTTATTGACCTTCCCTTACCTATTTCCCACTTTCAAAAATCCCTTTGGGGCCGTCACTGGTGTGTCCATACTTATTTAGGTGTGTGCCTAAGCTTTTCATTGCTCATCAAGCTTGATGTAGGCATGCTTTTCTTTCTTTTATATGAGAATTTCAGTTCTATATTTTCATTGATTGAATGGAGCGCAGTCATGGATCATGCCATATTTTTAAACTACTTAAGCAAGGTTGGGCTTGCTGTGTCAATCAGTACTTTGAGCATAGCAACAATCCTTACTCTAACCGGCTTCCCAAACAACCTGTCCTTCCAGATTGGCACAAGGACTTGACATTTCATTTCTTTTTAGATAAGTCCTTCTAGTTTCAGGCACACGGACTAGAGCACAATTAGATTTGCCACAAGGTATGAGATAATGAGCTTAACCCATGAAAGGAGGTTTACTTGTGAGTAACAGGTATTGGACCATTTAGTGTGGTGGATGGGACTAATGGAGAATGATTGTAAACCTTACAAACATGCATAGGCTAGGTCTGAGTGGGATTTATTTAAATGCAACGTTCCTCCATGCTAGTGTAGCTGTAGTTACACATTTTTTGTTTTATAAAGATGCCCCTGCATGCTCCAGATATCCAAGTTATCAACAAATCTCACACAATTCCCAATAGATGCCAATGAGGGATTTCGATTTTCATTGCGCTGCTGATTCTCAAGTGCTCATGGGTTGATAGAAAATTTGTTTGATTTGCGGGGAAATAATTGATTCAGGAACAACAGAATTATCAACAAGTTAATGAGGAAGGGAAAGGCCGAGAGTAGTAAATGAGGGCAGATCTGAAAGGTAGAACGAGACTGGAGGACTACAAACCGTTGGCTCAAAAGGAATGTAATTCAAAACAACAAGAAAATAGACTTGGCAGAAAACAAAAGAAAGGACAGAAATACAACTAAACTAACAACAAAATGAAATTAACTCTAACCGACTCAGGAGGCAACCACCAGTGCGGTGGCTATTGGAAGTATCTCTTTAAATGTTGGCCATTAACAGGGAGTTTTTCAGTCTCTCCCTGTAACGTTTTCAACCTGTATGTCCCTTGACCAATTTTTTCAACAACTTGGAATGGGCCCAGCCATAAGTGTTGGAATTTTGCGTGTTTACCCTTTGGCTCACTCAGCTTGTCCCATTTTAGGACTAGCTCCCCTACTTGGAAACCTTTATCTCCCACTAGATGATGATCAGACCATTTTCTTACGATCATTTGGTGATTTTTGAATTTAATTCTGGCTCTATCCCTTAATTCCTCCAGTTTCATCAGTTGGTCGGCCCTTTCTTGAAGCAGGGCTGAAGGGGTTCCTCTTGAAGCTTGGGAGAGTTGTAGGGATGGAAGGGCAACGTTTGGGGGCAAGATGGCTTCCTGACCATAGATGAGGAAGTATGGGGAGTTTCCTAAGGCCACTTTAGGGGTGACCCTATTGGCCCAAAGGGAATTTTTCAAGGTGTTGTGCCAATTCTTCTGGTTATCAGCGGCTGAATTGCGGATTATGCGGATAAGGTTCTTATTGGAAGACTCTGCAACTCCATTTTCCTGGGGGTAATAATTTGCTGCATATTTTATGTGGATTGACTTATCAATGGAAAACTCAGTTAGTCTTAGAGATGAAAAGTAAGAAGTGTTATAAAAAATGAGAGCGTCGGGGATGCCATACCTGATGATAATGAATTTCTCAATGAATGATATTACCTCATCTTCGTTCACCTTCCGGAGTAGGATGGCTTCGGTCCATCTAGTGAAGTAATCAGTCGTTGTGAGTATATACTTGTGCTACTGTGAGGAGTTTGGAGTGATCTCGCCTATGACGTCCAGGCCCCATTGCTGGAACGGTCGATAAATCATAATAGGTCTGACAGGAGCAACGGGCTTTCTTTCTTGTCCTGCGGTGGTTTGGCATGCCTTGCATTTGCGAGCATAGGCATGCGAGTCTCTGAACACTGTGGGCCAATAATATCTGGCCCTCAATATTTTGTGAGCAGTGGTCTCTCCGCCATAGTGACCACCTGCTAGGCCATCATGCATTTCTTTCAATACATGGTTGGCATCATCTTTCTCCAAACACCTCAGCTAGATTCCATCATGATTTTTTTTGTATACGATTCTGTCAGCCAAATGATACTGATTGGATTTTAATCTGATAGCTCTCCTCTATGATGCATCCATGTGTTCAGGACACGAACCCCGCAGTAAATAGAAGCGTATGTTGTGGTACCATGACTCAGGGTCCAAAAAGGTTTCTGATGCTTCTCGCTCATACATCAGCCCTTTGTTATTCCATAAGAGCTCCTCCCTGAGTTCCCTTTGTGCATATTGCACACTCAACATTCTTGATTCTTCAGATGCCTCCTTTTGGTCCGTTAAGGCTTCTGCTGCTAGCCTGCAAAGTCCCTGCCCTCGAACTATCTATTCCGGCTTTATCTCTAGGTCGAACTCTTGAAGGGCGGTTATCCGGTTCCCTCTTCGTTCACCCACTTCTTTCTACACGAAGAGGGCTCTTACAGCAGGATGGGGCATGATGACTTTGGTCTTGGCCTTTAGTAAGTAAGGGCGGAAATGTTTAACGACTTTGAAAACTACATAGCCTTGTTTCTCCATGTCTGGGTAATTCAGTTTCGCTCCTTGTAGATTTGAACTCATGTAGGAAATGGGGACTTCATTGGCACCATCATTTTTTTGAATGAGAATTGCGGCATAGGAAACGTCGGAAGCAAAGGTGTATAAGAAGAATCCTTTGCTGAAATCAGGGCTGACCAACGCAGGAGCTTCAACAATGGCTTCCTTGATTTGCCAAAATGCTTCCTTGGCTTCATCGTTCCATTTATACACAACGTCTTTCTTCATCATCAGCTGCAAGGGGCGCACTATTTCTGCGAAGCCTTAGACAAATTTTCTAACGAAATTAATCCTCCGAAGAAGGATTGCATGTTTTTTTTACTGGCAGGGGGATGTATTCTCATGATGGTCCGTATTCATTCAGGATCAATCACAATCCCGTCTTTAGAAAGGATATGACCCAGTAGTTTCCCCTCTGTGGCTACAAAGATGCTCTTCTTGGGATTCAAAGAAATTCCATGCCTTCAGCATCTTTCAAAAATCTGCCTCAGGTGATAAATATGATCCCTTCTGCGATATAAATACACACTGATGTCATCCATGTACACCACTACTGATCTGTTCATCAACCCTCGGAAGGCTATGTCCATAGCCCTCTGGAATGTGGCACCCATGTTAATGAGCCCAAAAGGCACTTTACGATATGCATAGGTGCCCCATTTGGTGTTGAAGGCTGTCTTAAGCTGATCACCATGAGATACCAATACCTGATTATATATTGAAATCCCATCTAATAGGAACAACATTTCAGAACCAGAAATGCACTGAAGGATCTGTTCCATAGAAGGGACAAGATAGTTATCCTTTTTGAGATGCTCTGTTCAGGTTTCTGAAATCAATACACAGACTGACGCCTCCATTTTTCTTTCTCACTGGCATGAGATTGGCTACCCAACAGGTGTGTCTGACCGAGAAGATGATTTTAGCATCCAACATCTTGTTCAGTTCTTTCTCCACTAATGGTTCTAGGCTTGGATGCATTTTACGCAGCTTTTGTTGATAGGGCTTGGCCACCTTTTCGAAAGGGATCACATGCTGCATAACACTGGTATCAAAGGTTTTTAGGTCTTCATATGTCCATGCAAAGACATCCTTGTATTTGTGAGAATAATTTCAGCAAAATCACATAAAAAATCATTTGTCGACGCGTTTCAAACCAACCAATGTGGTTCATCGTTAGGACAAGTTGAAGATCCAATCTGAGCGATAAGTTAAATAGGGATAGCAGGCCACTCCAATAGCTATATTTGATTGAGCAACAGATAAACAAGGCCTCTAACGACTAGATTTGACTAAGGCCCAAGGGGAGGGGTCAAGGTTGTTAAAAAACTTTTAAATAAATTATTTATATTGTTAATAATATTATTAATATAAATTAATATTATATTCTTATAATATTAGGGGAATAATTCTATTAAGAATAATTATTAATATTAAAATCTTAATCTATGGTAATCCATATTTAAGTGATTGGTCTTATATGATATTAAATATATTATTATAATAAATATTATTACTATTATTAATAATGGTCTAGGGTAAAAAAATAATAGTAATATTATTATTATTATTATTAACTTCAAACTAATAATACTTAGCTAATATTACTAACTTATAATCTGAATAATTCTATTAAAAGACTAATATTATTATTACTAACTAGTGCTACATTTTTGTATTATTTATAATTGTTAATGATAATAGTGGTAATGTTATTTTTATTATAAGATTAAATTCTTTTTCTAAGAAGTGACTTAATGTTAAAAATATATTAATAAGATAATACTGATAAATTAATGACCTAGGGTGAAAAATTCATTTATTACTAATTATAATAAAATTTTATTGAAGAGTAATAAAATACAATTCAAACGTGATCAAGGGAAGATAAAAGATAACAAGGAACAAAGGAAAGCTTGGGATGAAGAGGCTAGGAAGAAAGGGTTGGGATCTAGCAACTACTAATCTTCCAGTCGTCATTCCTATTGAGATTATTAGGTCTTTTCTCGATTTCAAGGGCTTTTCTAAATTTTCGATGGTGAAATTGTGCAACTTTCACAATAACACCTTCATCGATAACACCTTGTAAGGTTTACACATTACTCCTTTTAACCCACATCGCTGTAGGGATAGGGAGAGCAGATATATAGAATTCAGTAGCACCTCTTCAGTAGGTCTAACAATGGCTGGGATTCTGTTGAACAAGGTGTTGAACCGGATGTTAAAATCCTTAACGTTCTCCTTGGTTTCCATTTTCAGACGGGATAGTTCTAAGACTAAGGCTGCAGGTGTTTTATCATCACCAAACTTGTCTAAAAAGGTTTGCTCAAAAGCATCCCAAGAGGTGATTGACCCTACTCTCAAGCTGAAATACCACGTGGAGGCTGCACCAGTCAAAGTAAAAGAGAATAGGTGGCACACCACATCTTCATCGACGACCCCCAACCTACACAAGGCTAGGAAGAAAGAGCGAATATGGTTATAGCGGTATCTCCCGCTCAGGGTCGAAATTGGGTAACACTCTTTCTGTATTTTTTGGTAAGGGATGCTACTGCCTGGGTACCGCTACAACATCCTGTGCAAGCCAGGGAGGGAGTGCTCCCGGAGGAGGTGGGGTTTGATTCCCACCTGGAGGAGGAGGTGGAGGCTGATTCCCACATGGAGGGGGAACATTGGCCATACTATGGACAGGGAAGTTTTGGTTGGAGGTTTCTCCGTTAGGATTCTCAAAATCAATCGAGGAGTTACCTTTAGAAGGGGAATCCTCAACAATATCTTCCCAAGGGGTGTCCATACTTTGCAAGGATTCTAGCACAATATCTTTGAGAGAAGTGGCTGCTGATGTATCTTCGCTCAGGGTAAAGATCCTTGGCTTTCTCTTAGTTGTCAGAGGTAAAGAGTGAAATATGGGAAGATGAGAGAGGGAATGAGCATATGCCCGAGTAAGTACTCTGATAGGTTGTTCCTGAGTGACAGGATACTCCCATAGTCTCTCTTCCTTGGGTGACCCGGAAACAAGACTTAGAGGGGTCTCTATTTCTTTAAAATGAGGCTCTTTAGAATGTGTGGCAGGATTTCTACGACCTTTACGATCCATACATTAATCCTTTTGAATCCATGCGTGGCACTTATAAATGAAACCTTGAAAAGCTGGAGAGGGTGGTTCAGCCCTCCTTCTAGCGCCAATTTGTTGACATGGCAAATGTGCACAATGCCAACAAGGGGAACTGACCCGATCGCAAGCCCCAATTAGACTTGCTTTCGTTTGGAATGGCTAGCTCCGACGGGTTTTAAGGGAACCTGTAAACTGTTTGAACATGTCAAAAGATTGCTTCCGAGAGGAAGACTTCAATTAAATCAACAAAGATAAAACAACTAACCTCTATGTATTAAATCCTATCTATACTACTTCTAACTGCTCTAATCTAGTCCTAGTTGTCCTAATCTATCCCGCAAAAGTATAATACAAAGGTTTAAACATCATATATATGTTCGGCAAGAGTGTGATAAAGAAGATTAAACGTCATGTATAGATTCAAGTCCAAATGAATCAATCACTGAATTCACAGCTGGACAAGATTGTTTTAAAGCTAAATTGCAATCCAATCACTCATATAGGAATCCACATTCTTTTATGAAATTAAACTTGCAACTGATGTTTAACTTAGTTTCAAATCAGAGATCATTCACAAGTTAACCATGAAACTGAATCACATTCAATTTAACAAGACTAATAGTGAATTGTAAGTCATCAATATGCATAAATACACATCACATTTACACTCATGCTAGTAATAACACTCTGATCCAAAACAATACAATGAATTTGAAATTATGGCTCCTCCTTGAACCAAACAATCCCCTTTATTCACAATAAATCAAAATTGTTCTTCTCCAAGCCCAAAAAGCCCCTTTTCCTCTTCAGAGGCAATATTTATGCAAAAGCTCTTGACTCTAGGTCTAGCTCACCTCTTCATCTTCCCTACTGCTTTTGATATGCAGATCGAGTATACAGAGATAAAACCGTCAGCATAACCTCTGCCGTGTAGGAAGCATATCTGCTGGAGCAATTAGTTTCATGAAGAAGAGAACAGATTCTGGCAAAAGGGGTGGCTGTGTGTCACCTCCTCATGATGAAAATTGGGCCAACTTTGCTCTCGGACTGTACAACCAACGCGTGGGGCTCCAACTCGGAAGGCTTGAGGCTAGACCTTCAAACCCAATGCTTCTGCACATATGGCTCTTCGAATCTGCTCTTGTGTCTTTTACTTCTCACCTGCGGAGATAACTATCATTAGCTTCATGATTGTGAACAATATAACAAAAATATTCACATAAAACACAAGCGCTGCCTTCTACACTTAAAACCCAATCCCTTTGTTATTTCAGAAAATTTGGAAAACACAAGAAAACAAGGAAAATGTCGCCCTGATCACTCAAGCTAGACCTCAAATGTTATATATCGACGCTTATAAATATCACTGGGTTCGGCATATCGCAATATGCATGAGCATGGGGCTCTGCCGATACAAGCTTGCCTTTGAAAACTGATATTTCAATATTTTTGAGAAACGAAGGAATATACGGGGAAAAACATGTCCAGCCATAACGTCGGACTTGAAATGCTATATGCTCGAGTTCATAGAAATCAACGGATCTGCCACATCACCGCGTACACTGTGTATAAGGCCCATGCTCCACTGATATGCGATATGTGATGCGGCCCTGGACCCGACATGTCGCCGGGTTCGGGGGCCATTGGTGCACCATATATATGCATAAACCTTGGACTTAGGCTGATTGTGATATGCGATGTGGGCTTTTGGACCCGGAAATATATGTATTGGGGTTAATAAATCCTGTCGGGTTTGGAAACCATGAATGCATTGAGTTGATTGCGATAGGCCCCGAAAAGGATTTACGCATGCTTTGTGAAGGATTTCCATTATAAGGCATTGTAATAGGAATAATGATGCGATGAGGGTTTTGAGGGGTTAAATGAATCCCGATAAACATAGGAATGAAGGGCTTAAGCGAGGGATTTGTTAAAGGGATTTACCCATTTGTGAATGGAAGATTTGGCTCTTCACAGAATTAAAATCACTAGGATGAAATGATCATTCAAAGAGATGATAGATTAGAGTTATAGGGGACCCATTCAAAATTTGCTATCAGAGCATGTTTTAATAGGGTGGTAGTTGTGGCCACAACATATAGCTAACGAAGATTAATGCTGAGTACACCTGAGTACTGTACCACAACCCCCCACATGCTTGAGGTGATGGGTGTGGCGGCCCTTGGCATGATTGCATGCAAGGGAGGTGGGAAATGTGGTAGCGAGGGTGGTGGAGGAGAAGGTTTTAACAGGAGAAAGGGTAGGCAGGTGGATGATGTTGGTGAGTTTGTTCGCAGACAAGGGAGCTGGTGCACTGGATGGGTCTGGTGACGCCATCCTCAGCTTCAAGCTTGTCAACAACCTGCAAATATCAATGAGTATGTTTTTCGGTATCTCTCTTCCATTGCAATGTTGACCTATTTGGGTTTTTTCTCGAGGGAGCGAGGGAAAATTAGGAAGGATAATTGGGAAGTTGAGAATCGTTGGTGGAATTAGGGGTGGTGCCTGGTTGTGTTGGCTCGGTCCTGTGTATATATTCTACTATTGTCGGGTATTGCTGCAATTTCCCTTTGGTTCAAAATCTTACTATCCCGCATGGGGATCTTGGGAACTATGGGCCGAGGGATAAGTGGGGATGTCTGTAAGGGTTTTGTGGTTAGAGGTCATGAGCGTGGTGCGAAGGGGTAGGGGTGTCAGTTAAGCTGTTGCCTAGATGTGGTCCCCTGTTGTCGACGCAAATTCAACTGTTGGGAAGTAGATAGAAACCAATGCAGAGAGGGAACTGCTAGGAATCATGAGTGGGAAGTCGAGCATGAAAATATCAGAGGCTATATGTTGGTGTCTTGGGTAGAGGGGAAGGGGTCTGCAAACCATGGCTGGCCTAACACTGGTAAGTGGAAATGCTCACCAACTTACAATTGGCGAGGGGAAGAGAACGGGTTTGCGGCAATGAGGAGTTGGGTGTGGCAACGGGGTCGCATTGCTGGTTGCAATAGGCCGATCCCTCCTGGGGAATGAACCTATGACCACGAAGGCGCTGACACCGATACTAAAGGGAAAGGGTAGGAGCAAGGTGGGGCAGTTATCAGTGGTAATCTAACCTAGGGACAAGAGCATTGTTATATTATGTTGAATTGTTTTTGGTTAACAAATTGCTACTGTTAATAGGTTTGGGGCATCTCCGTCATGGCTCGACCTGCGAAAAGCTGTGGCCGTGTAAGACGGGCCCAGGTGCCTAGAAATGAAAAGGAATCGAGCATGTATGAGCCTCACAAGGGTAGAAAATCGATGGAAAGGTTTATCTGTGAGGCTGCCGAGGCATATTGCGAGGGCACTAATGAAGGCATTTGGAAAATTTTAGAGCAATGGGAAGCGAAAGTTAAGTAGGGCAGCGAGATTGAGGAGGACATGGATGACCATAGGGCCCTCGTCTTGGACCCTGGTACCACTAGAGGCACAAAAACACAATTTAAGAAGACCTTATACTTTTAATGGCTAATGAAAAGCCTGCTAGGCAAGGCCATGGAGCAGATCTCGGTATGCATGGTTGTTTCTCTCCAAGGCATACCGAGCTACAAACAAGAATTCTAGAAAGTTCAGTTTCAACTCCATAAGCAAGATATTAGGCTTGGCAGAATCGAAAAGCATATCCCATGCATCTTGGAACTGTCTGAGATGTCGGGATTAATGTCAAAGACCTTGCGCCTATGGAATCAGCCTCGAAGGAACATAATGACTAGATAATCTCCTTTGTTTAATTTTGATATATATGCAGATAACTTTTACTTTTCCTTATGCAAGAATATGTATAGGTAGAAATCTAGAGTATAGTCATGAAACAGAGACTTATATAGCTTGGATAGAAAAACTCAAACTTTTTTGTTTTTGGATGGCCTATAATGCGGATAGGTGGCCAACAGACTTGGCTTCCCAATGGGCAAGTTGAGGCCAACTAGCCAATCTATGTGGTGTAAATTTCCTTATAAATGAATGGAAAATAGAGGACCTGCCATGCTTAACAAAAAAAAAAGGGTATGAACGTTTATTAATTAAATAATCAATTATCTAATAAATTAGTTAATTTGTTTTTTAAGTTTATTTATTTAAATATATATGTAAAAATATATTATCCCAATTTTTAATTTAAAAATTATATATATATATATTATATATATATATATATATTATATATATATATATATATATATATATATATATATATATATATATATATATATGTATATGTGTGTGTGTGTGTGTGTGTGTGTGTGTGTGAAAGTATCATGGGTTAAATTAAAATACAAGTATAAATGTTTTCTATTAATTAATTAAATATTAATATGTTTATTAAATTTATTTATTTTCATTTGAATATATATGTTATAATCTGGGATAAATTAGGGTTAAATATAAATGTCTACTAAATAATCAATCACTTAGTTAAATTATTTAAAACCTTTATTTATTCCGTAAGAATGTAACTAATTTAATTAAAAAACTAAATAAAACGAATTTTACAAGAACCTATACCTAATAAATAAATATTACGCTAAGCTATATTATCCTCTTATTTTTAATATAAACATAAACTTATAAGGATATTATTATAGGATCAAATTCAAAATATTAATAAAAACAGTGAAATAATAGAGGAAAAGAGACAAAAAAAACTATAAATCAATAGAAAAGGGAACAAAAACAAACCAGAAGTAGAGGGAATAAAACCAGAAAGGAAAACAATGAAAATAACGAAGGAGGTCAAAAAGAGGGGGGGGGGGGGGGGGGTGTTGGGGGGGCTAAGAGAAAAGGGCAGGGATCCAACAATTGCTAATCTTCCAGCTGCCATCCCACTTAAGATTGTTCGGCCTCTTTTTGATTTCTATGGCCTCCTTAAACTTACGGTGATGAAAAGGAGCAATCTTAGCAATAACCTGGGCCTCCTCAATACATATATGATGCTTAGACTTCTCTGCGTGTTCAGCCAAGGCTGAAGACCAAGACCTCCCATGGTTGATGTTGGTTGCGTGCTCATGAATGCTTTGATTAATAGAGCGCCCAGTTTCACCAACATAGGGGGTCCCATAAGAACATGGAATAACATAAGCACCTTTCATGTCCTTGGGGTCAACAGGGTCTTTTACAGAGCTAAGGGAGTTATGAATGGTATTAAGGGGTCTAAAGGTTGAGAGAACATTATGCTTTTTAAGGAGCCTCATGATCTTGTCAGTGGTCCCTTGGATGAAACAGAGATGCACACTTGAGATTCAATCATTAGGGTCTTTGTTAACATTGGGACCTTTGCTTGCTTCAAGGAAATCTTTCAGACCTTGGTGCCTACTATATCCATTATTAACAAAAACATTAAGGAGGTGGGCTTTCTCCTTATCAAGGTTCTTTTCATTAGAGATTCTTAATGCCCGAGTGGCAAGCATGTTGAAGTCCTAAATGTTCCTGAGGTAGAAGGTGAAAATCATGAGGCCCAAGTGGATCAACCAGTATCCATGAAGACTCATGTTCTAAAGGTCCCTCTTGGTTGGAAAGACGAAGAAGGATTAGATTAAGACTCTAAAAAGAAAATTACTTTGGTGGAAATTTTTTCTCTAAAGGATTTATTTTCTCTGAAAGATAAAAAAGTTTGTATGGTGGGTGAGAAGAAGTTATCCTCTTCTTCTCCTTCCTATTTAGATGTGCTTAAAAAGCAGTGTTCTTCCCCACTAGTAACAAGAAGTAGGAAAAATCATAGTAGAAATAACTTTAGTACTGAGAACTGTCTTGCATCCCATGGGTCAAGTGGTGGGTCGTTTTCTAGCATTTTAGAGAAATGTTTTGTTTCTGCATTCTCTTGTGCAAGAAATTTGTTAAAATTTACTCCTACTATCATGAAGTTGGAACTTTTCCCTCCCTGATCTTATTGGGAGGAAGTTGGTTTTTTAGTATTTTCCTATTAAAGTGCCATTAGACAAAGCTAGTCAAAGGGGATCACAAGAAGGAGATCATATTGTAAAATTTCCCGTGTATTTTTTGTGACTGGGCACATGTTTTATACAAATTTTACTCATTCTTGTTAAAAAAAGAAGATATCTTTTCAATTGACATAAATTCAAGCTAGTACACATATATAAATTGTTAAGATTATTATGCTTCTTGATAAACTAGAAATTTTGTGTTACATGTTGACTAGAACATTGATAAAAAAACCTGAGTAAAACTACAAGCCCACCCTAAGGGAAATCGGTTGAGTATAATCTAGCATTGTTAAGATTTGACATGTGTAAATATCTAAGGGGCAGTAATGCCAACATAGGAACTAGGGCCTTCATAAACTTCTAAAACTACTATAATAGACAACTTAGATATATAAAAAAAATGTAATAGTTCATGTCCGAAAAGCTAAGTGTCAAAACGCTGAAACTAGGAACCTGGAAGAGCTAGTATGGCTGAGTCATTAGCTGAGAGTCTGATGAGATGCTCCTGCAAGCCTACTATTATTGTTTAAGCTAGAACACCTCCATGCTTCTTTATTGACCACCAAGAAAGTGTGAGGATAATCATTCCTTGCTTTTCTAGTCTATCCTGATGAGCCTGAAGCTCCACATGCTCAACCTCTTATCCGGAGAGTGCATGAGACATGAATGAATTAGTATGCTAATATAATTCAATAGCCTAATAAATTTTATGTCACAGATGTTATTAAAACCCACATATAAAATGAATTCCTTTGTTTGAGCTCTTATTTCCTTTGCTTGGAGCAAATCTCTCTCTCTCCTTAGTTGTTTGCCTCCAATATCTTGATTTTCTTTTGACGAGTTGGAGAAACCTCACTGTGGAAGGAGCTAGCAGCTTCCATGGTTGCTTTCTAAACATGGATGTGACGCAATGGTGGCCACCTCTATGGCCTGTGAGTGAAGCCATCATAAAGGACGAGAGCATGAAGTGGAAGACATATAGGTGATAGGGGAAGAATAAACCAATAAGGGAAATAACAGGTAGAGCAAAAGAGTGACAAGGGATTAAACAAAAAAATCCATATTCCTTGGAGAAAACCAAGTACATCATATAACTCACATATTGTTGTGATGGATGTTTTCAACTCTCAACATTAGTGCCAATAGTACAAGGGCCATTATGTAGAGTGCAGGGTACCATCAGAGCGAGAGGGTCGTTGTAGGCACAATCCTATACATTAAAAACTAAAGTGAGATCTACATTGGTGTGGGTGATAGGAGACAACACATGGTCGAAGGATGGAGTGTATAATCCCTCTTTCCCATAAATAAATAAGTCTCACCATCGTTCACCCAATCTCTGGGGAGGAAAAGTTCTAATCTTATCTACTCTCTTTCTTTTTGAAATTTTGATTATTTCACCTTTTTAATATAGGCTAAGATCCTTAAAGGTGTCATGGTCAAAGATTTCATTAGATGAAGTTATAACCTTCAACAATTTTTTTTACTAGATTTAAAAAACAAATACAAAGAAAAATAAATAAATTATTCATTTTATTTATGCTCACAACAAAAGGCATAGTCTAATTCTTCCACGTTTTGGCTTTTTAAATCAAAATCCCATGTGACAATTTTTTGCTAGATTATGTTTCCGTTGTTTTTAAAAATGCATAAATAGATTCAACACCTTGAAAAATCCTTGGAGCACTTAGATTATGCAAATTTCATAGCTTAAACTTGTGAATCCAACAAATCCTTGCTAGATTCTGGGAAAATTTGACCAAAGACCAAAAAAGGACCAAAATGTAAAAGAGTTAGACTATGGTCACAACAAAATATATTTTAAATCTACAAAATTTTGAAAAAAATAAACTTTACTAAATTAAGACATTATTAATTCTAACCACAAATGTATTTGGATCAAACTTACTTCACATATCCCCACCCTCTTGAGTTGCATTTTCTTTACCCACATAATATATACTATATAATGATACGTGTTAGCATCAGGTTTACACCTTCAGTTCAAGGCAATGTTATAAATCCATTTTTGCAAGGTCATGATTAAGTAAAGGGGGCATTACTAAGCCTAGGAATATGTCTCATCAAAGTTTTTTCACCTATCCCTAAGCTTATGCTAAATTTCTCGCAACGCTTTGACCTATAGTGATATTTCAGCTAGTGCTATGAAATATTTTCGTAGCGCGCATCGAAAATTTTTAAAACTTGGGTTTCGACCCTCTAATGCGATTCTTTTGAGTGCCCAAGTGTTTATTAATAAAATATTAGCCCTCCTTCTTCATTATTTGACAGTTTCCAACGTTTTCATGCCCAATAGAGTCGTTAAAGAACAAACCCTAATCTTCCATGTTCTCCCTAAAATAATGTTTTCCAGCAAACCTACATTTTTAGTTTTTGTGCGTAGGAAAGCTCTAAAAGTGTTTGCAGTGTTTGGACATGATAATTCAATACTATAGAGGGATTTCCAGTGTTAGAGTCTGTTCAAATATGGGTCGATCAGGTCATGTGAAGAGGTTTATGTCAAAACCCTAGCTCAAGAAGCTAAGGAAGAATCTAGCCACCTTCTTGTTGAAAAACATGATGAAGCCCCTGTGAAAACATCAAAGATTAAATTTTATGAAAGGAATACTAGAAGCCAACATAGAATTATAGTAGAAGAGGAAGAAATAAAACAGAGAGCATCACAAAGCAAAAAGGGCAAGCAGAAAGAGACAGAGGAAAATAGAGCATGTTGAAAAGAAGAAGGAAAAAACCCTAGAAGATGACAAAAGTACACAAAACCCCCTAGAAGGGTAACAAGGATTCAAAACAAGCTAGACATCCTTGCTCAAGCTGCAGAAGACATAGAGAAATGATAAATTTACTTCATGGGGTAGAGTATTACACAAATCTTAGTTTTGTTTCACAAACCTTAATGGTCCCTAACCAATTTGGCCTACCAAGTTTAGTCTTTAAGCAATAAATTATTTTTTGATATACTAGGGTTATATACCATAGGTTTTTGTGGCTAAGGAAGTGCAAGGAATACAAGTCAACATAAGGAAAAACAACCTTGAAGTAACAAATTTACTAATACTATGTTTTTCCTATTTTAGCCACTATGTTAAAACAAAGATTCCAAGCAGGTGGTAATGAATTTTGAAATACCACAAGAGGTTTTTGTTGTGAGTGGGATGATTTCAAAAAGCATCTTGCATATTTTACCCAAAAATCATGGTTTGGAAACTACAAAGAAATATTTGAGGCTTATTTTTCAGATTTTGTAATTTTGTCTTTTCTTGTTTTAGCCATTATTTTCAAAATCCTTTTTCGAACAGATGGAGATGAATTTTGGAAAAACACAAGAGATTTTTGGAGCTGATGGATTAATTAAAAAAAACCTCCCTCTGCTTTCTAGTAGGTGTCATGGTTTGGAAGATATGAATGCATCTTTGGACCTTATGTTTAGGAATTTGCCATCTTTTTTCTAAATTCTGTTTCTTATAAAAATGCCATCTCAACAACTGAAGGCCACCTCATCAAATTCGACTTAGAGAGAAGACTAAAGATGGGTGAAGAGGTTTTTCAGATCCATTTCTTTTGGATATTGAGGATTATTGTAATTAATATTTTCCACAAATTGTGGTTTTGAAACCTACTGTATTTTCCCTATATCTGCACTGTTCATGCAGATATGCCAGCCCTCGGGCACTCCCCACTGCCACATTGTAACATTGTTCCCATGTCAAACACCCTCTACTGTCATCCTGACCAGAGAATAGCCATTTTTCCAAAGAACCATGCTCCATGAGCTTGTAAACCAGAAGCCTCTGGAAAGAATCTACACAAAAACCTTGTAGTCTTATCAGATTCATGTGTCTTATGCTACCGATGGTCACAACTTCGGCTCTGAATTCCCTATTTCCCTATCTTGGTCCATCCAGCATCTTAACTACAACTCCAGTATTTTCCTTCGAAATGTCTTCATATACGGATCTGAATCCACCCATCCCAAGCTTTCTACTGAAGTTATCAGTGACTTCCTTGAGCTCGTGATAGGTGAATATTGGGAGAAGCCCCGACAATGTCTTCAATTCTGAGCACACTTGAGAAATTACATTGCATAGAACAATGCCTTTCGCTTATTCTCACAGCTCGACGGTAGTATTCCATCCCACCCATTATAAGTTCATTTAAAATTTTCTTTTCAACCTCTTCGAGCAGGAGTGCTCAGTTTTAAATCTTGAGCACCTGAGTGAAAGTGTACCTGCATTAAATACATATGCATTAAAGGAGTCAGGGTGGTCTTGTCTACAATCTGTATTAAATGCATCAACTACAATAAGTTGTTACCATATGGGAATAGGAACGGTGGAGTCGCCGGGAATTCGTCAAGAATTGGGACTATGGACATGGTGTATGTTATGGGCATAGGCATGGTGGAGCTTGTTGAAACTAGCAACAAGAAATGTTAATAAAAATCCTAATTTAATTTGTCCTTGAATTAATTAGGAATTAAATTGTAATTATATTCTCATAGTAGCTTGTAGCAGTGAACTAAGTTAAGTTGACTTAGTTGGCTTAGTAAATTCGAGTTGGAAGTATATCTAGATTCATGTAGAGTGATCCCTAAATTTTAGGGGCCCAGGTTGAGTTATTATTGAGTTGTAATTATTTAATTTAGTTTAACTGATTCAAATTAAGTTAAACTAGTTCTAACTATTGGAGGTACTAGTGAGTGGTCAAGTGAATTAAATTGGATTTAATTCACGTGCAATCGTCAATCAGATAACTGATAATTCACTCAAAAATAACTCACACATGTTCATTCAGATGAAGATCCAGTTGAGATTAGAGTTCGGGGACATTGTACTATCAGTTGTATAATTTTCCGAGTTGTACAAATGGTGCATGCAATCAGTAGAATGGCTATGATGGATTGCATAGTTGTTGTGAGGGATTTTCCCAATTTAATATGGGCTAATTCCCTTAGGTATTGTGCAAGGAAGTAGGGGCTTGGCAGGCAATATATTTGGCTAAGTGTTTTCTTGAGCTGGTTTGTGAAGCGAAGAGATAGATTTTACTTGTGCAGGAATTGTTCGGGGTTGAACAAGCATTGCATTTTATTCTTAGATCTTCTAGTTAATGCAATATAGATAATCGAGGTTTTGAGCAGTTGCTTTCCCTAGAAAAATATTGTGTTTTGTGCCATTGAAATTATTCTTTTTTTGCTCAGTGTTTCATCGATCAATTTTGGTTTTCGCTGAAGAGTAGAGTATATTCGTTTCTTTTGTTTTAACATATCCCATAATCTATTAAAACTACAAGTAAAATTCTACATGGTATAAGAGCTAGATTTGTAGGAATTTTCTACATGGTATTAGAGCGAGATTTTTTTGTGAAATTAAAAGAAAAATATAAGATTTGGATTCCTTGCGAAAAATACCCAAATTCAAAAAAAAAAATCGGCTGAATCGGAGTTTGGATGAGGGAGATATCTCCGATTTAAAATCAACTATTTTTTCAAAAAAAATTGTGATGGCGGGACAATTACAGTGCGAATATGAGTTTCTAGAGTGCCCAAACGATGTGAAATTTAACAAAGAGAAGGTTTTTCCTTAGACACATCGCCATGGGAAAGATGAAATAGATTAGTGTGCAAGTCAAGAACCTGTATGCTCTGGAGGTTGAAGATGCATGCAAAGCTTTGAGGAGCAAGGCAAAGTTTAGAGACTTGGTGGTTGAGAGGGAGCATGAATTACCTCTCGACATGTAGCCTCATAAAGTTGTGGAGTAGCCATAATTAGAGAAGCAGAGAGGAATTGAGTGGAGGCATCCACTCAAGTAGATACCTCTAGTAGGGGGAAATTTCGAACCATGTGGGTAGAGGGAGCACATGCAGTCATACCTCTAGGTGAGAGGTGGGGTGATGTGAAGCAATAGTCCCAAGAGTGTAGAAATTTGGGTAGGATCCATTAAGGTGTTTTTTGTCTGATGGATCGTTACCTTGATATGGGAGCCCACAATACACAATAGTAGGATGGATCAGTGGCGGTTGATGAAGTTAGATGTCTGATTGACAAAGGCAGCGACTAGCAGCAGTCATATACCAGGGAGCGCAAAGTAGAGCTGGTAGCAATGCAGAGTCAGCAACAAAACAATTTTTTCAGTAGATAGTGTGGTAGCTAGTAGCAGTCAAAGACTCTGGCGACAGATGCATCATACTGATTTAGTTTTTTTTTTTTTTTTTTTTTTTTTTTTTTTTTTTCAAGAAGTTGCAATATCAACAACACTAGAGACAAGTGTTGCAATGCAGAACGTTCAAAGGTACTAGATTGGGATCAGAGTTGCAATTCAACAACACTAGAGACAAGTGTTGCATGTAGAACGTTCCAAAGGTACTAGATTGGGATAGAGTTGAATTCCTTTCTTGTTAAGAGGGAGCGTTGAAAATAGAAACAAGAAATGTTAAAAATGGCATTAAGAAAAATCCTAATTTATTTTGTCCTTGAATTAAATTAGGAATTAAATTGTAATTCTATTCTCACAGCGACTCATAGTGGACTTAACTAAATTAAGTTGACTTAGTTGGCTCAGTAAATTCGAGTTGGAAGTCTATCTAGAACCATGTAGAGTGATCCCTAAACTTTAGGGGCTCAGGTTGAGTTATTATTGAGTTGTAATTATTTAATTCAGTTTAACTGAGTTAAATTCACTTAAACTAGTTCTAATTGTTGGAGGAACTAGTGAGTGGTCAAGTGAATTAGATTGGATTTAATTCACATGTAGTGATCAATCAGATAACTGATAATTCACTAAAAAATAACTCATGCATGTCAGTTCAGATGAAGGCCCAATTGAGATTAGAGTTCAGAGACAGTGTACTATCATTTGCATAAATTTCCGGGTTGTACATATGGTGCATTCAATTAGTAGAAGGCCTACGATGGATTACACAGTTGTGGTGAGGGATTTTTCGAATTAAATATGGGATAATTCCCTTAGGGATTGCAATATGAAGTAGGGGCTTGGTAGGAAACATATTTGGCTAAGTGTTGGCTTGAGATGGTTTATGAAGGAAAGTGATAGATTCTACTTGTGCATGAATTGCTCAAGGTTAAACAAGCATTGTATTTTCTTCTTAGATCTTCTGGTTAATGCAATATAGATAGTCGAGGTTTTGAGTAGTTTCTTTCCCCAGAAAATTTTTGTGTTATGTGGAATTGAAATTCTTCCTTTTCTGCTTAATGTTTTCACCGATCAATTTTGGTTTCCACTAAAGAGTAGAGTAGATTATTTTCTTTTGTTTTAGCATATCACATAAGCTGTTGAATCTACAAGTAAAATTCTACAGAGCTGTTATCGGGTGCATTAAAGGCCTACTAGTAGGCTGGTTATTTGTTGCCATTTTCGGGCCTGGGGAAGAGTGTTTTTGTTTAGTCGTTTGGAGGACATATTTTGAAGAGAATTAAAGTACATAATTTGACCTATTCCAGACTTAATTCAGCTCTTGATTCTCAGACTATTCTTGCACAAATTATATTATAATTTAGCTTTGAAACTCGACCCTCTCTGGAAAAAATTTCGACCACTGCTTTCTGTGAAAAGATTCAAGACTGAGGCCCAAAACCAAACCCTCTTTGGGACATTTTTAGGGTCTATACTTCAGCATTATTTAGACAGTCCTTAGTGACTCTTTAAGGGAGATGTGAAGACATTGTCAAGGTGTTTTTGTGGATAGACTTAACCTCTATTTTAAAGTCATTGGGGAATTAACTTAAAGGAAGTTTGGGACATATCTTGCTAGATTCGAAGATATATATGTATAGAAATTTTTGAAGGCATTTTTGAAGAAATCTTGGAGCAGTCCAATAGTCAGGGTACAAAAACCCTTTTGAAGTATACTTGAAGACATTGCAGAAGATTTTTGGGCAGTTTTGGAGGGTGCTTGAAGCAGGTGTTATGTGTTGAGAAATGTAACTATGCTCGATCTTCATAATTGCTATTGTATTTTTATCAGTATATATTTATTGTAGAAGTGAAAAAGAGAAATAAAATTATTTTTGAAGCATGGGTTTTATGCTCCTTTTATTTGTTAATTAGGTCAAGCATGTTCATCATGCTCCCAGGGTTTATTGAGACAATAAAATTCCCCGCCATATGTAAAAGACTCTTGTGGGCATGTTGTATGTGTGTATATCTCTCTCTCCTCTCTCTCTATATAATAAATATATATATCTGAAGTTTCATTTTTGGACTCTCATGACCAAGTTTGACTTGCCACTAAAGTCAACCTAGAATAGGATTATTCGACCACACAAGATGAGTATATATTGGAAGAGAATCTGACCTAATGAGATATGAATGAAAGCAAGTTCGATTTTCACATAGAACACAAGGAAAACCAAGTATGAAGACAATGAATTAAAGGAAGAACCCAAGCAAAGAAGGAGAGACACAAATATAAACTATTTCAACTCACACATGCGAGATTTTTAGGGCTTCTTGTATAGCTACAGGACCAAGAATTGTAGGTTGAATTGCAAACTTGATTAAGAGGGACAAAACTTTGTTAAGTTGCAGAAATAAAGAAATTTGAATTTTATTGACTTGGATAAAGTTTGAATCTTTTGTAGAAGAGGCTTTGGAGCATTGAATTGGTGCTTGGTGGAAGTCTATTTTTGTTCTTGGGTCATGGTTGTCTTATTTTGATTTGGTTCTATAAAAAGAGGAAGAGTTTGACTAAGTTTTCCCCTTGGAGAGGGGTTTTTCCTTGGTTGAAGGCCTACATACCGTGTTCTATTGTTTGTGTGATCTTCGTGTTCTTTATGGTTTATTAGCTTCTTGATGAAAATAAGATATAAGAAGACAATATAATTAATAATTATCACAAGCTATTATCAAAGTAAGAAAATATTTTCTACTTTTTGATTTTCTAACATGGTATCATGGCTAAGGTGAGAAAGGAAAAAGGTAGCTCGAATTTTTTTTTTCATAAGCAAGAATACAAAGAAGGGTATAAGGAGAAGCTTTTAAGAAAGAAAGCTCATTGTTCATCTTGAAGAAAGGCTACTTGGGAAAAGAGATTTGAAGACATGTTGAAAGAAGCATCTTGGAAGATCTTTAGAAAACATCATTTGTAAGGCAAAAGGAAGAAGGTTGATCTCTCTCTCTTTTTAAATGGAAGCTATTGATTACAAATCATTATCTTAAATATGATCTCTCTTGAAAGATCTTATAAAATTGTTTTGGGACCATCATTGAAGCAAGACGTATCAAAAAATTTTGAAGCATCAGTAAAGAAGGAGTAACCACTACAAGAAAAAAGGTCATTGGTGAGGGTCATGCCGGTGATGGACCTTTAAGGTCTGTCACCAATGTCGCATATGGTGACAGTCTTTAAAAAATCATTGTTGTAAATGTATATAGTGATGGTCCTTTAAGGTTTGTCACCAAAGCCATTTTTAATGACACTTTTGGTGAGGGTCGTTAAAGGCCTGTCACTAATTCTCTCTTTGGTGACACTTTTGGTGAGGTTCGTTAAAGTCCCATCACTAATTCTCTCTTTGGTGACACTTCTAGTGACGATCTTTTATTGACCCTCACCACTGCTCTTTTTGGTTACTTTTGGTGACGGTTAAAAAATGTTCGTCATCATTGATCATTCCAATGAGTTTTTGATGACGCTTCATGCCTATGACGAAACTTTAAGGTCTGCCACCAATGTCACATATGGTGACGGTCTTTAAAAAAACGTTGTTGTAAGTGTATATAGTGATGGTCCTTTAAGTTTTGTCACCAAAGCCATTTACAATGACACTTTTGGTGAGGGTCGTTAAAGGCTCGTCACTAATTCTCTCTTTGGTGACACTTTTGGTGAGGGTCGTTAAAGGCCCATCACTAATTCTCTCTTTGGTGACACTTCTAGTGACAATCTTTTACTGACCCTCACCAATGCTCTTTTTGGTTACTTTTGATGACGGTCAAAAAATGTTCGTCATCATTGATCATTCCAATGAGTTTTTGATAACGCTATGTACCTGTTACTATATTTTTTTCAAAAGATAACGATTTAAGACCATTTTTTTCCCGTAGAAAAAGTCGCAATTTTATTCATATGAAAAAATTACATGTTGAAGATGCTTAAGCATATGTAGATGGTTGTTCCTGTAATCCGAGGAAACAAAAGATTTCAAAAAAAAGAGAAAAAAATAAATTCCAACTAGCCTATACTTTCCTACCCTTCTTCTTCTCCACTCTTCACCAACCTCTAGAGTTGGAAGTGGGTGTAACAATAGCTAGCTAGTTTTCCATTGTGTTCGTTAGATGTTCTTTGTCAGATTTCGAGCCTTCGAATCCATGAGTTCATTTGATGCCACTTACTTCCAGTTGAGGTTCTTGTTGCTGTTTTGGAATATATGGCCCCAAATGAGTAACTCGGGCATTCTCTTCCTGTGTATATTTTGTCCCATTTGTGTGTCAGGTTCTATCTGATTCTTTGTAGGATCAGTGTTTATGTCCTCTTCTTCGAGCGGGTCAGTATGCTGCCACCCTTTGGGATTTTTTTGTTGTTTCTTATACTTTTTGGGTTCCTTTCAGGCCAGTGGATAGGCAAATTGGAGGTGCCCCATTTTCATGCATCCGTGACATCTGAATGTTGTGTTCTCATAGTCAAGCGGTTGTGTCCACATCGAATTATTGAAGTTCAATGTGATGTGATCAGGTAGCCCTGACTCAGGTTCACTTCTACACAAATTCTAACAAATGTGAAAATTCCCCTGATAGCTCTGTCTTCATCCATTTTTAGGAATTTCCCCAAGGAATTCCCAATGGCTATTAAAACTTTGTGATGCCAAAAATGTAGAGGGAGACTATGTAGCCTTACTCAAACAGGCATTGTTGAAACTTCCATTGTATTGGCATCAAAATCAGGAAACCAGGGGGTGGTGAAGAGGCTAGCGCTACCCCAAAACCAAGGCCCCTGATTGATAATTTTGTCTCGTTCTTGTTCTGTGTTGAATCTAACTATAAAAAACCCTTTTGGGCATAGGTAAATTTTATAGTCAAATGACCATTTAGAAAAGATCCATTGATGCAAAGCATCTGATTTTTGCCAGAACCCATTAAATCTACAGATAACAACATTTTTGGATAGATCTGTGTGTAGATTAGTTACCTCCAGCATAGATACTTGAAGCAGTGGAGATTCTGATTTTTGTTCCACAATATAGGGGCTTGGTAGCCTTGGTGTTGGTGCTAGTTTGTTTTGAATTTTTTCCTTTCCTTTGACTGCATCTCGAAAGGAACTTGTATTTTTTGAGCTGGCTCCATTGCATCCCCAGTGCAATTGCAGATTTAGAATGAGAGTTGAATCTTTGATGATACCATAGTGCTGAAGTGTTTGGTTATCCTACAGACTATGTCCTGTATATATTAGATTTTGGTGCTTTGTTAGGGTTCCAAATTGAATCTGGATTTCCTTCTTTAAAGCTTGGATACTCGTCCCCTTGCTGAGATGCATGCAGTAATGTCTACCCCCTAACAATTTGATGAAGATCTGTATCAAATCTTCATCCATGCAGAGTGGATTGACCTTATTGAGGCCTTGATCTGTTGGATCGGGCCTTTCCTCTGTGAACCTAGATGCACCATTTAGTTTTGGGTCTTGTCTATGCCTTGGTTTCTCTGGATCTAGCTTATAAGGATCGTTTTTCAAAGACCCAACCTCTCTGTCAGGAATATTTGCTTTCAACGAGAAAATTCGGGCCTCCAGGGTCATGATCGCTTTGGCTAGGTCTGCTACACTCGGCTTCCATTCATTGGCATAAACCCTTTCTTGTTCAGATGAATACTGGGTCGCAGCAGGTCTCACGGCCCATAAACTCTCTCACACGATCCAATTTGGTTGCACTGCCTCTTCTTTGTCTTTTAGCTTGTAGGTGGTTGGCTGATCTGATCGATGCACAGTTTCATAATTCACCCATTTAGAATTACCTTGATGCGAGAGGAGAAGGCACACAGCTTTAGGTTTTCTGTGGGGGCTTCCTACATAGCCTCCATCTCTAGTGTGCAGTTCGGCGACAACATGGAAACCTAGTTTAGAAACCCTCGCCGTCTCCATTTTGCTCCTTCGACAAAATCTGGATCAAATAATTATAATTCAATGATTTAAGACCATTGTTGTGGAGTCTTTTTCATTATGTGTCCAAGGTCATAGTGGTTATAGTTAGTCAATTTGTTAAGAATTAATTATTGTGTATCATTTCCCTCAAGTCATACAAATGTAGTTTTCATATGAGTCAACACATGATTCATCTCTATTAGGTTTATTATTTACTAAATTTCCTTTAAATAAAGTTCCACTAGTGTGTGTAGGAACTATATTATTTAATACATAATCAAGCTCTGTCAATTCTATTAATGAGAGAGACCTACCACTCCTCAGCACTCATGTCACACCTTAACATGCTTTAAAACAATACACTAACATTCCTTGGCACCTCGCATGTCTTGGAACATCTTTATACCTGGAACATCTTTGTACTTAGAACATCTTTCCATGAGTAGGACACCCAAGCACATTTTGGCATGCCTTAGCATGGAATAGCACTCCCCTATCATGTGTTGGCATCCCCTGTAGTCCCTAACATGCCCCAGAACACCTTGGAATACTACTGCATTGACAAACATCAACACTTGGCATACATTGGCACTTGGCCTGTATTGGAACATATTATTAGTGTGCCTAGCATGCCCCTTTTGAAAAAATATGAAGTCACGACTTATTAACCCTCTTATGTGTTCATTTCTTTACATTTTATCTTGGTTATTCCTTTTGTTTCCTTGAAACTCCCTAACACATATTGGCATACTCTGGCACCCTGCACATCCTAGCATGTCTTAGCACCTGGCATGCCTTGGCACTATTTGGCACATGTTAGCACACCCCGGAACTACCTAGCACACTCTAGCACTTCTCGACATGCCCTGATATTCCCTGGCACGCCTTAACCATGCTTAGCATACCTTGTCACTCCCTCCTTGGGATGACAACTAGCACTCATTGACACTCCTTGACGCACCCACATATTCATTCACTTCCATGCATTTTGACCTAGTGCTCCCTTGTGTTTTCCTAGTACTCCCTAACACGCCTTATCATGCATTGGCACTCTCTAGCAAAACTTAGCAATACTCTTCAATATGCTCTGCCACTTCATAGCATGCATCACACTCCCTAACGCACATTGGCACTTGGCATGTGTTGGCAACTTGGCAAGTCTTAGCATGTTTTGCATGCGTTGATATGACTTGGTATGCATTGGCATGGTTTAATATTAAAATTATTTGAGATCAATTATTGGAAAATAGATGAGAATAAACAGAGGAAGATGTGGCACTTAGAATGAATTGAAACTTGGCACTTGGCACCTATTGGCACCTAGTGTTGGTGTGCCTAGAATGCCCCTCATGGAAAAGGTAAATTGATAACTTATTAACCCTATTATGTGCTCATTTCCTTGTAGTTTAACTTTTTCCTCCATTTTGTTTCCTTGACAGTCCCTGGCATGCATTGTCACGCCCTTGTACATCTTGGCATGCCCTAGCACTTGGCACATCTTAGCTTGTTTGACATGTCTTTGTACTATCTGGCACATGTTAACATGCCCTAGCATTCCGTAACACACCTTGGTAGTCATGACCTCACAAATAACATTACATTTTTCCATGACTTGGGAACCTTACATTCACTAGAACACCTTGGCACTCCCTATTTGTCATGCCCTCTGTTATCCTCCACAATGTCCGACGCTAATGAGGAGATCGATGGAGGTAACCACAGACCAAGCTTTTAGTTTGTTAGCTACCCCTACCAAACCAGAGAGGGCTCTCTCTATGAAATCACAACCAAGAGATGATTGGGATGTAAAGGATTTTAGACTAGATAGCTAGGCTCAGGTGGGTTTTGTAAAATTTAGGGTTTTGTTATTGGATAAGGGAGAAAAACCAGGTAGCTAGGTCAGAGGATCAAAGGGTTACAACAACAAAGATATAAAGGAGCAAGGTAGCATTACTTTTGTGATATATCTTAGGGTTTTTCGGTGTAGTATAGTGTTTAGAAGAAGCAAAAGATCTTATTGAGCATGAAACATGGATTCATTAAGCAAGAAAGAAAGTAACACATAATGATTTTTCCATCAAAATAGAGCTTTATGCCAAGAATTATGTTTATAAACTGTAAGGAAACCATTGAAGAATTGATGAATGGAAAGAGAAGATGAATATCTTTCATATAAAACTATAACAGAGAAAAAACAACATCACAAAATTACTGCACATGAATTCCTAGATAATAGCTGCAAACTGTGTCCTTTGATTTCCAGAAAATGTCCAAGTACAAGCTACAAAAGTTCTCTCCTCTGAAATCCAACCCGTTATATCACTGAAAAACTGATACATAAATACCAAAACAACATCTCCCCACTCTCAGGGGTTGAATCCATGACTCTAGGAACTATTCCATGAGGTGTTCTAACCAAACCCTAATGTCTAGGGAAGTTAAAAACAACTTCTACAATCAACTTTGACTCCAACCTCTGTCATAAATGAGGTAAAATTTACATCAAAACATCTTACAAAGAATAACCACCCATTATTTACATCTACTTTTAACCCTCACATTCATCAACTGCACATTTTTGACTTTTACCAAAGTCAAACTACGAATTACAAAAAAGTACACAGTGAAAATTTTACAAAAATCTCAGAAATTTCGAGTTGCGCAACGAGATATTGGAGGCCATTTTTGAGTTCCTTTATGAAGTCCAAATCTAGATTTGAAACCTGTTCTGGAAATCTGGGAGAGTGTAGATGTCTTTAGAGTATTGTTTCACTCAAAAGGACCCATGTTTGGCTGAGATATGGCCATTCTCCCAAGGTGTCTCTAGGTGCGCAACGAAATGGAAAAAGAGGGGCATAAAGGTGATTTTTGGCCTCTTTTTTGCAAATTTCTAAAAAATTGAGCCCCAAGCCAAGAAAGTGGGAAATTGGGTTCTTAGAGGGGATCATAAGCTTTCTAAAAATGCTAATTTTCCATCATTTGGAGCCTTGAGGAAGAAGCGCAGTGTGAGTTCACTGCGCTCCTAGACATAAAATTGCCAAAAAATTGCATGTTTGCACCAAAACACAAAATTTTCTCCAAATCCTCCCAACATTTGTCTAGAGCTGCCTGATGAGGTATGTTAGGAAATCATGGATGCATCAACAAGAAAATCTAACTTACCCTTCTCCTGTTGGTTGATTAGGTTTTCCTTGAGTTTTTCCTTCAACTGCTTGATTTTGACCTTGGAAACCTGATTCGTTGTGTAATAATGGATGGTCATTTTCTTTTGCAACTTGTTATTCTTGTTGGCCTTGTGAAGGAGCTTCTCAAGGTGGCAATTGACTTTGTCAAGCCAAAAATCCATGTCCTCATTTATTTCCATGGCAATCCTATCTTCAAAGGTCAATTCTTCCATTTGTGGCTTTTGTTCTCTTTCTCTCTTAAGTGCTTCCTAAGACCATTTTCCTTGGTTTGTTCCTTGCCACATGTACTTCATGCTGCTCAGTGTCCTCATGGTACACTACTTCCTTTTATTTCATCTCTTGTTTCTTGGCTTTGAATTTCTCTTTCTCCATGACTAGTTGTTTTTCCTTAAGTTGACTATTTTATTGCTCAAGGAATGAAATGATGAATTTGGACCTTTCCAAATTTTCCTTGAGCTCCATGATCTAAGAATCCTTCACTTTGATGAATTTTTGTAGGGTTTGATGATCATCATGTGCCTCCAAGTCAACTAGGTCAAAGTCATGCTCAATGGGCTTCTCATCATGCAAAGAAGCCTCATTATGTGATGGTTATCCTTGTTCTGCCGATGTAGTAGGCTTGGCCCCTTCCTCAATTTGAGGAGAAAACACAAACCTTTTGCCTCTCTGATATGTCTTGGTTAGCTGAGGCCTAGGTTCCTTGGAAACCTCATCATGTTTGCTTGATGACCCCACCTCCATGGTATGTACTAACATGGTTTGGTGCTTGCTTGGTGAAGTGGTTATATGCGTTTTCAAGGTTGCCTCAATGAAGGTTTCCCATATCATGTTCTTTGGCTCTATCAACTGATGGAGTACTATAACATTTATGCACAATATCAGACATTATCAGACATATATGATATGGTTATCGCAATATCATATATATATATATATATATATATATATATATATATATATATATATTGTTCTTATATATTGTTTTGTATACATAGTTATGAGTCATACCAGACAATGTACACACAACAATATATAAGAAATGACATGCATAACCAATGCATAACTGATATACACTCATGACGACCACATCCAACAACAAACTATCCACTTTCACATGGTGACACCACTATAACCATGACCAACACCATCCATACATAACAAGTACATAGAGCACAAGCATAGATAACACATATATGCAACCGCCATGAATTCATGACCAACACACCGCCCATCCAGTCCAAGGGGTGAACCAAGCTCTGATACCACTCTGTAGCGCCCTCCTCCCATATTTTCCCGAGTTAATTGGTTCCCTGGGGTAAACATGTGATGAGAAGCTACTATGATGTGATTCAAATCCAAATGTATAGTTAAGGAAGTGGAACAAACAAAACCAAACCAATTTGACCTTCTACACATGCTACAAAACCTTCAGGAGCGAACCAACCCTTCCAGGTGACTAACCCTTGAGGCAACTTGACATTTCACTGATCTTCACCCCCATTCGCTCCCATGACAAGCCATGCATGCAACTGAGGCCTTCTAGTTTCTCCCACAATAAGGGCATGCGAACGACTGTGGACTTTTTCAGCTAGTTTTGAGCCAACAACCTCAGATTATGTGCCATTTTTTCAAGGCCAGGACTCAGGCCACTACCCAGAAGTTAATGAAACTTTTAGAAATGATAAATAACATTGGAACAAAGGTAGTAATACAAACACTTGATCAATGACTTGACTAGACCCGTACTAGCCATGACAGACATTTCGTCAAACATTTCACAAATATGCATTCTACAGGTCATAACAACAGATCTGAGCATAGGGGTCTCATACTTATCTAAGATTCGTAAAGAAGCATTATTGCCATATCACAATAGCTGCAATATCATCCATTAGGTCATATATTGATTGTACTTTTAGTTACTTGTTAGGGTCCCACCCTAACCCCCTTATTTATGTAGTGGGATCGAGTCATAGTAAAGAATCAATAAAGCCCATATTAATAATTATAAGTGGTTAACCCGCAATTAATGACGGGACCACAGTTAGTTGCAAATGGGCCATGGTATTAGATAGATGGTATTCATAAAACCCATGGTATTGCATGTATGAGTCATATATAAAGGATAGAGACTCCTTGCGAGGAACATCATGTCTTATTTGGTCATCGAGCTCTGCTCTATTGGAGGTTGCCCCCTCGAAGAGGCAAATGAACATTGCTTTCTGAATAATAAAATACTTGCTATTTTACTCGCTATTCTATGTTCTGGGTATATTGCTTCGCATATTTGGTATTCTGGTATCGCCTTGTAGGTTAAGAGCATAACAAGTGGTATCATAGCACTTTCCAGGGCCGGTGGGATCTCCATTTCTTGGAATTTTTTTTTTGGCTAGAGACGTGTTCCGACGTCTTTAAACCACGGGATCTGTCGTTGAGCGCATAAACCTGCGGATTTGGGGAGGTATGCACACATGAAATACAAGAGGTGGTCATGCTTGTTGGACTCCCTTGTAACCCCTGTGGGCACCCCTTCGAGTAGTAGTGCATTAGACATAATCGCGTACGGACTGTCTTCCAAGTACCCTCTGGGTATATCAGAAGCCCCCTAGCTCCTTTGAAACCTCGCCATAGATAAACCGTCGACCGTCTTCTTGCTACAGTACATAGAGAACAACACTCGGAGAGATTACTCGCCCGTACAATAAGGTATTCGGGTTGTACGGCTAAGGGTACGGTTGATCCTCCTTAGTTAGAGCCCTGAAACATTGGGCCGAGTACTACTGTCAGACCCTTATGTATATTGCGATCTGTAGCACCTGACACTCCTCGAGACCATAGTTCCCTTTTCTATCTTGGGATCACACATAATCTCTGCTAGATCAGATCTTGCAAGGGGGTTTGTAGCAGCAGCAGACGTCAATCTCGCAGTTCCAAGTTAGCAGACCAGCCAGTCCGATATACTAGATCCAGTAGATCCGCAACAGCACTCTGTTCCGCCGATCAGAGCTATCCGATCTGCCATTCAGATCTCTCAGATCATAGTTGTGTGGGGTTCCTATACTGGGGTGTGCTTTTCGCAGGACTTTTGGCAGCATTGACATTTTGAGGATTTGGCTACTGCAGTATTCCTAAGGAGTAAAACTCCGTTAGGAGTTTTCAGAAAAAAAGTCTGTGACCCCCAGGGCACTTATTGGCGATCTAGCCCATCAGAATCAGGATGACGAGCTAAGCACGGTGGTACCATTCAATTCTTAGTGAAAAAAAAATTCAGGCGGTCCCAAATTTCAAGAACATCAAGTCAGTGCATGGTAGCAACTAGAGCTCAAGCTATGGCCAATGAGAGGATGGACAAACTTGAACAATCCTTGCAATCCCTCCAAGTTCAGCTTGACAGACTAACTAGCATAATCCCTAAGGGCAAGGGGGAAGCTCGCGAGGAGGCATATATTGGCAATGGACACAGTGAGGGTAAGTCTAACCACTCTCTTCACCTCTGGGGCACCCACCAACAATCCCGTCCGCGACCTCCCAAGTTGGATATGCATAAATTTGATGGTTCTCACCCGACCGCATGGATAGCACAAATGGAGCAATATTTCAATCTGAATAACATCTTAGATAATGAGACTCAGCTTATGGTGGGAAGCATGTACTTGGACAATGAAAGGTGGCAATGGTGGGAATGGCATCAACGTTGCAATGGAAGTTTTGTGATTTGGACCACCTTCAAAAAAGCTCTTACAGAACTCTTTGACCAGGAATCTTCTTTTTTGGGTCGTCTTACTAAGCTTCGACAGACTGGCATAGTGGATGAATATGTTACAACCTTTGAAGCCTTAGCTTTCCGCACTAGGGGTCTCTCAGATGTGTTCTACACGGAATGTTTTATCAACGGTCTTAAAGAGGCCATACAAGCCCACGTCCTACTGCACCACCCTCCCACATGGACGGAGGCTTGCAAGGTAGCTCGTAACGTGGAACGTGCGTTAGCAACCCAGTCCATTCGCCCAAATTTCATCACCAAAGGTCACCCCCCACAGGCTCACAGCACGACTCAAACACTTAAGGTTCAAAAGGTGTCACCTACAGAAATGGCCGAAAGAAGAAAGCAGGGATTATGTTACTACTGTGATGAAAAATACTCCCCATGTCATAAATGCAAGGAGCCCAATTTTTTTCAAATTGATGCCATTGATTACAGCTCATCGGAGGAAGATACACCACTTGAGGAACCTGAGGTGGTAGAAGACGACAACCAAAACGACCATGTCCCTGACGAACCAATTATTTCGCTGCATGCTTTGGCAGGGATTTCCTCACCTCAAACTCTCAAAATCAGAGGTTTTATTAAACATTGCCCAGTAGTAGTCTTGATTGATAGTGGAAGTACACATAATTTCATCCACCAAAAATTCGTGGAAGCAGTGCATTGTTTTGTATGAGCAGCTTCTAACTTCCAAGTCCAAATTGCGGATGGGGGCACAATGAAATGTGAACGCCGCTGTGAAAATGTCAAACTTCAAATGGGGGATTATCAGTTGAAGACCCACATGTTTGCCATACACATGGGAGGGTGCGACATTATCCTCGGTGCTGAATGGCTTCACACTCTGGGGCCAATCATAATGGATTTCCAGGAGTTATATATGAGTTTTAAGCAGAACAACTCCACACATACTCTCCGTGGACTCTAGGTGGGAGCTCCCTCTATCATCAACTTGCATAGGATGGAAAAATTGCTAAAAAAGGGCCATCATGGAGTTATAGCTCAATTTAATGCCATCTAGGCAGTCGAAACCAAGTCTCTGCAGATTCATCCTGAGATGCAACAGATTTTAAATAACCATCTGCCGGTCTTCGACAAGCCTCATGAGCTTCCACCCTCGAGAGGGGAACATGATCATAGCATCACCTTGGTTCCAGGGGCCCAACCCCCAAATGTGCGCCCATACAGATATCCGTTCACCCAAAAGAATGAAATAGAAAAAATAATCAAGGAACTTTTGGAAGCAGGTGTCATTCGTCCCAGCATTAGTCCTTATTCATCACCTGTGGTCATGCTGCTCAAGAAAGATGGGGAATGGTGGATGTGTCCAGACTTTAGGACCCTCAATAAGTTGACAGTCAAAGATAAATTTCCCATCCCGGTGGTTGATGATTTGCTAGATGAACTCAATGGGGCTCAATTCTTCACTAAGCCGGATCTTCGCTCAGGCTACCACCAAATTCGCATGAAGGAAGTTGACATTCCAAAGACTGCTTTCCGAACTCATCAAGGCCATTATGAGTTCCTAGTCATGCCATTCAGTGTTTGTAATGCCCCATCTACTTTTCAGAGCCTTATGAACCACCTTCTCAAATCATATCTCAGGAAATTTGTCCTTGTCTTCTTCGATGACATCCTCATCTATAGTTGCACTTGGGCTGCACATCTTTAGCATGTAGATCTACTCTTGCAACTGCTCCGCAAGCATAAATTATTTGTTAAGATTTCCAAGTTTTCGTTTGGCATGGAAGAAGTTGAGTATTTGGGCCACATTGTGGGGCGTGAAGGTGTCAAGGTGGACCCCAAAAAGATCCAGATAATGCAGGATTGGCCTCAACCTAAGACCTTGAAGAGCCTGAGAGGATTTTTGGTCTCACAGACTATTATCACAAATTTGTCCGCTATAATGGTCGCATTGCGAAGCCCCTCACTCAACTCCTCAAGAAAAATTCATTCTTCTAGAATGATGACGCAAAATAGGCATTTACAACTCTCAAAAATGCCATGTGTTCCACTCCAGTCTTAGCACTACTTGATTTCACCAAATCTTTTGTCATTGAATGTGATGCTTCGGGTACGGGTATTGGGGCGGTCTTAATGTAGGAAGGCCGACCTTTGGCCTTCACAAGCCAACAACTAAGTGGGAAGAATCTGGGCCAATCTACCTATGAGAAGGAAATGATGGCCATCTTACATGCAGTAGAGACCTAGCAACCTTACTTACTGGGGCGACATTTCCAAATGTGCACAGACCATCACAGTCTTAAATATTTTTTGGAGGAACTCCTATCCTCCACACAACAAAATAAATGTCTTGCCAAAATGTTGGGATATGATTATGAGATCATTTACAAGAAAGGGAAAGAAAATAGTGTAGCAGATGCATTATCTCACCAATTTGAGGAGGAAAGTACCCTGCTATCAATTTCCCTTCCCATTCCAGAATGGATTGAAGAGGCTCGCAGGGAATGGTTTTCACATCCCGGGCTCTCCCAACTCATTTCTCAATTGTAGGCGGATCCAAATTCCACCAAGGGCTACTCGTGGCAGGATGATATTCTTCGCTACAAGGACATAATCGTAATATCACCAACATCCACCCTCAAAAGCCACATTTTGGTAGAATTGCACTCATCCCCCATTGCAGGACATTCAGGGTTTTAGAAGACATATGCTCACATCAGTAGATCGTTTTTTTGGACATGCATGAAAAAGGACATCCTTACTTTTGTAGCAGAATGCGATGTCTATCAACGCCACAAAGGGGAGATCGTCAAAGCACTAGGCACATTACAACTGTTGCCCATTCTGGCATCAATATGGATGGAGGTTTCTATGGATTTCATTACAGGTCTTCCAAAGTCAGGAAACAAGTCAGTCATCATGGTGGTTGTGGACCGACTTTCGAAGTATGCTCATTTCTGCGCCCTACCCCACCCGTTTACACTGACTTTGGTCGCTCAATATTTCATGGATCAAATCTTCAAATTGCATGGCATGCCCACTTCTATTGTGTCCGATCGTGACCCGATCTTCACTAGTAATTTTTGGCAGGAACTCTTCAGGCTACAGGGCACCCAACTAAAACTCAGTACTTCCTATCATCCACAAACGGATGGTCAAACTGAAGCCGTCAATAAATGTCTGGAAACTTACCTTAGGTGTTTCACTTCAGAAAAGCAACACCTTTGGGTACAATGGTTACCTCTAGCTGAATGGTGGTATAACACCAACTATCACGCCACCAACAAAATGACTCCCTATGAAGTAGTATATGGTCAACTCCCTCCTTCCCCTACTTCTTATATCAAGGGGTGCTCAAAGGTACAAGCAGTGGATCAACTCCTACAAAACTGTGCAACCATGCTCGCCCATCTTAGAGAGAATCTTCATCAAGCTCAAAACCGCATGAAGCAACAGGTAGACCAGCATCACTCAGAGCGCCAATTTCAAGAAGGGGATCAAGTATTTTTGAGGCTGCAACCATATAAGCAAACCTCACTCAAAGACAAGGGTTGTCAGAAACTATCTCCAAAATTCTACGGACCATATCAAGAACTTCAGCGCATTGGAGAAGTAGCCTACAAGCTGGCTTTTCCACCCATTGCAAAAATCCATCCAGTTTTCCATGTCTCATGCCTCAAGAAAGTGACTGGGAACAATTGTAGAATTCAAACCGGTCTACCTAAATTGGACGATGAAGGGTCAATCTGGATCCAACCTGAACAGGTACTAGACACACAAGAACGGCACCTGCGTGGCCGCATGATTAGGGAAGTCCTCGTCAAGTGGAAAGACACCTCTTCGGAAGATGCAACTTGGGAACCAACCACTATTCTTCAGCAATTTCTGCAGCTTCAACCTTGAGGACAAGGCTATTCTTAAGGGAGAGGGCATGTTAGGGTCCCACCCTAACCCCCTTATTTATGTAGTGGGATCAAGTCATAGTAAAGAGTCAATAAATCCCATATTAATAATTGTAAGTGGTTAACCCGCAATTAATGACAGGACCACAGTTAGTTGCAAATGGGCCATGGTATTAGATAGATGGTATTAATAAAACCCATGGTATTGATCCATGGTATTGCATGTATGAGTCATATATAAAGGATAGAGACTCCGTGCGAGGAGCATCGTGTCTTATTTTGTCATCGAGCTCTGCTCTATTGGAGGTTGCCCCCTCAAAGAGGCAAATGAACATTGCTTTCTGAATAATAAAATACTTGTTGTTTTACTCGCTATTCTATGTTTTGGGTATATTGCTTCGCATATTTGGTATTCTGGTATCGTCTTGCAGGTTAAGAGCATAACATTACTAATCAGAACATGATGAGAGACATACATCAAGTCTGTCATAAAACATACTCATAACCAACATATAACCAATAGAAATAACAAGGACTTAACAACCACATAATCCAAAGATATGCCAATACATTTACACATGAAATACCAATGAAAAGAAACTATTATTAATGAATGCAAAATCCAACTAGGTTTGGGACTTCCATGAACCACCCAACCATATATTGGTTGAACCAAATCTTTCTTTCAACCAATCACCCCGTGCCATATTCCAATCATGAATGTGGGACTCAAAACCAAACTAAACCAAGTTTCCTCCTGCTTTACCATAATCCCCATTGGATCAATAGGCCCTAAAGAAGCATGGATGCCACTGGATTTCTCCACCTACACCATGAGGAATTTGCTTATCTCCTAGTCTCTAGGCTTTACCATATATCCCGCCATACAACGTCAAGGATTCCTAAACCTAATCAAGACTCCACCCTCTAGTATTTACCATATATCCCGCCATTCATCGGTCAAGGATTCCTAGGCTTGATCGAGGGAACACACCTCTAGGCTTTACCATATATCCCGCCATTCACTGGTAGAGGATTACTAGGCCCACTGAGGCAAATAAAATATGATATTACTGCAATCCTAGTCAAGTCCAATGATTCCTAGGCCTTGTGTTCTTTCTTTCAGAGACCACCTCACTTAGTTTCAAAACCATCCAACAATCTAGCTTAACCAGATACAAGAGAACCCATCACACCATGGATATCCAAAAATGGAAAGGCAAGGTTGAAGAACACTATCACAACTAGCAAAACCCATGCCAATGATAGCAAGAGAACCAAATACACACATGCATGTACCATGCATGCCAAAACTAGCAAGGAAATCACACATGCACATCGGTACTTGCAAATAATATCATTGTAGCTGCTAGATGTTGCTCTTCCTTGCTTGATCTTTTCCTTATTGGTCCTTCCTTTACTTTCTTGATCCAATGCTAGAGCGCTCCAAGAAAACTCTAAGTGTTTGAGAGTGTGAGATAGAGAATAGAGGGACAAATTTAAAACTAAATTGACAAAAGGTACCAATTGATCCTCATAAGCCTTTTTATTAATGAGGCCTCTATTTTCTTCAATTTTCCATTATTATCCTTCATTTTCCTCCTGACGTGCAACTTGTGACCTTTCACCTTTCTTTTCTCCTAATTTCAATTATTTTCATAAATAAAATGCCAATTAATGCCTCATGCCTTTCCAAAGTCTTTGCCATTGCAAATTTCCTTAGCCATAATAAACCAAATGAACACCCACACTAAGATGTTTGCCCAAAATTCAGCTTGGAATACATGTCCCATGAACTTGGTTATTATTTCGCCTTTATTAACTTTATTTACATGGAATTTTGACCAAGGTTGTTACAGAACCCTCCCCCTTGGCAGAACACTGTCTTTGGTATTCAATGACACCTACAGCCAAAAAGACTACTGAAATCAAAACACAGTGCCCATGGAGCTATCTAAATTAGCTCGATGCAGTATTTACACTGATCAACCTGCTGAGAAGCAAACCAACATGACACATAACAATCATAACAACCATAACAACATGACACCCATATCACTTTTTTTAGCATTATAACACAACTCAGGTGGTATTTACATCCATATATGTATGTACATATACCAAAACATCACACTAAAACATATACCAAAACAATTCACTTAACGAGTGAATAGAGAAGGATACATAGCCCACATTTGATCCACCATCTCCCATGTAGCTTCATCGGGCCCAAAGTGCTTCCACTGCACTTTAACCTGCTCGATTGCTCGGTTCCGGCTGAAATTATCCATTTATCTCCCTATGCAATACAGACCAACCAATCACATGATCAACATATTTAACATACTTCTTAAGCAATGACACATGGAAAAACATCATGGCTTTCACTGTCAGAGGCAATGCAAGTCGATAGGCCACTGGTACAATACTTTCAATAATCTTGAAAGGTCCACAAAACTAAGGTGCCATATTGGCACATGATCCAATCCTCAAGGAGCTCTTATTGGGCTTGATGCGCAAACCCCAACCTGAAACTCCTTAAAAAACTTGTTATGATCTGCATAACTTTTCTACCTGTCCTATGCCACCTTCACATTCTTTGTGATTACCTTCATTTCCTATTCCATCTTTGCTAACATATTTGGTCCAATCAACACTATGTTCATTATATCACTAATAATGATGGGATTATTACAACTCCACCCATACAATGCTTCAAATGAACTCATCCTCAAAGATTCTTGGTACCCATTGTTGTAAGCAAACTCAACCGGTGGAAGATACTCTTCCCACTTCCGCTGCTCATGATCACATACATCCTCAACATGTCCTCCAATTTCATGGGCTAACAAGTGTTGTTGTAACTACTTGAGAGGACATTAGGCCTTCTCGGTGATTTTAAGCTAAAGTACAAATATTTACACTCAAATATGCATCCATGACCTGTAACTCACATGTTTACCATACGTTTGATGAAATGTCTATTGTGTTCTTTCTAGTTTAGGTCAAGTTTTGGCTTAAATTTTGAATGATTAACATTGTTTCTATGAGAAACATGATTATGGAAAGCTACAAGAAGTTTTGGGCAATGGTATGGAGACTAGCTTAGAAATGGTTCAGATCTCAAGACTTCAGGCACAAAAATAAGGATCTAAGGTGATAACGGCATGGAGCAAGGCTTGTGTGTGCGGTTGGAGGCTCACAACCGCATGCAAATAGTGTCAAGGGTGCTATTATAGGTCTATTTCAAAGAAAAAGGGTTCTAGCTCAGGGATTGGTCACCTAGAGTGGTTCTTCAACCTCTCAGTGATATGTGGTTCCTAAGGAAGGTTAGTAAGTCTTAGTTGTAGGCCCCACTTCCTTAAATAGAAGGTTGGGTCATGTCATAGTGGCAAGTTAGTTCACATTTACCCGAGAGGGCTTGTGAAAGCGGGTAAATGTGGGGTGGCCTATTACAATCACAGAAGATTGTCCCCAAAATAATTCACATGCCATAGAAGATAAGTGCTTGAGATAGATCCAAATCTTGTCCTCCACAAAAGAGATACATACTAGTTGCCAAGTGATGAAGTATAAATGCCAATATAGAGTTGTTTTTTTCATGTGAAGGGACATGTTCTTTGAGCAGGCTGACTTGTCTTCTGGAGCGCTTACTTGGTCAACTTGGAGACACAAAATCATACTTAAAAATTCAAATTTATTTCTTTTACATGTCCAAAAGGGACAGGTTAAAATAACTTTTTCTTTTGACTCAAATACATTCTTTTTGACTTTTTAGAATATCATAAATATGAAGACCGAACCTAGTTACAATTTCAAAACCACCTCACTTCACCATGATTACAAAAAATGCATGCCCACCTAATCCTATACATAGAGACATGATCCCTCCAAACTGCTGTACTAACAAGCGCAAGAGCAAACATCTCCCTTGTAGACATGACGCACCCATAAAGATTAACATAATTGACAAGATGGGGGATAATCGGTTTTCAATTATTCTTATATCACCATATCACTTCACCTGCACGAAGTGGGTTTGCCACTCACCTAAACTTTCGATGACCTCCCTAATGCTTACCTAAACTTTGGATGGTCCCAGTGATGCTTGTCCAAGTATCAATCGTCTAGGTTTAATGGCTATGAAAGACTTATTTACCAAGAGACCCCTTGTAATAACTTAGATCCACAATTCACTAACTAGTGAGTCTCAAAGTTATTATTATGAAAGACATGGAATACCTTAAAGTCATCAAATTGAAAGAGCTTTTGAATTATGAAAAGAAATATGTTTAGTATATTATTATCTTAACAAAAACAATTTTATAAATGATAAATAAAAATGTGATATCTTTCACTTTCATTATTATTATTATTTATTTTTCTAAAACATTAAAAAAAAAGCCTTGATACAAGCCATAAACTTCTACTTGATTATTTGATGCTTTTTCCAAGTTCCCATGTCCAAAATGGACATGATAAAATAAATTTTCATATTGACTCAAATACATTCTTTTTTAATTTTTACAATATCTTTTATATGAAGACCAAACCTAGTTACAATTTCAACACCACCTCGCTTCACCATGATTACAAAAAATATGTGCCCTCCTAATCCTATACATAGAGACATGATCCCTGCAAACTCCGTTACTAACAAGCACAAGAGAAAACATCTCCTTTGTAGACATGATGTACCCACAAATTTTTACATAAATGACAGATGGGGGATACTAGGCTTTCAATTTTTCTTACATCACCATATCACTTCACTTGCATGACATGGGTCTGCTGCTCACCTAAACTTTGGATGACCTCCCTGATGCTTACCTAAAATTTGGATGGTATCCTCGATGCTTGTCCAAGTATCAAGCATCTAGGTTTAATGTCTATGAAAGACTTATTTACCAAGAGCCCCCCTTGTGATAACTTAAATCCACAATTCACTAACTAGTCAGTCTCAAAGTTATTATTATGAAAGACATGGAAGACCTTAAAGTCATCAAATTGAAAGAGCATTTGAATTATGAAAAGAAATATGTTTAGTCTATTATTCTCTTAACAAAAATCCTTTTATAAATGATAAATAAAAATGTGATATCTTTCCATTTCATTATTATTATTATTATTTTTCTAAAACATTAAAAAAAAGGCTTGATACAAGCCATAAACTTTTACTTGATTATTTGATGCTTTTTCCAAGTTCCCATGTCCAAAACAGACATGATAAATTAACTTTTTCTTTTGACTCAAATACATTCTTTTTGACTTTTTACAATATCATAAATATGAAGATCGAACCTAGTTACAATTTCAATGCCACCTTGCTTCACCATGATTACAAAAAATATGTGCCAACCTAATCCTATACATAGAGACATGATCCCTCCAAACTCCGTTTCTAACAAGTGCAAGAGCAAACATCTCCCTTGTAGACATGACATACCCACAAAGATTAACATAATTGACAAGATGGGGGATAATAGGCTTTCAATCATTCTTATATCACCATATCATTTCACTTGCATGACATGGGTGTGCCACTCACCTATGGATGACCTCCCTGATGCTTACCTAAAATTTAGATGGTCTCCCTAATGCTTGTCCAAGTATTAAGCGCCCAAGTTTAATGGCTATGAAAGACTTATTTACCAAGAGCCGCCCTTGTGATAACTTAGATCCACAATTCACTAAATGGCCAGTCTCAAAGTTATTATTATGAAAGACATGGAAGACATTAAAGTCATCAAATTGAAAGAGATTTTGAATTATGAAAAGAAATATGTTTAGTCTATTATTCTCTTTACAAAACCCCTTTTATAAATGATAAATAAAAATGTGATATCTTTCACTTTCATTATTATTATTATTATTATTTTTCAAAAACTTAAAAAAAGAAATCCTTGATACAAGCCATAAACTTCTACTTAATTATTTGATTATTTTTCCAAGTTCCCATGTCCAAAAGGGACATGATAAAATAAATTTTTCTTTTGACTCAAATACATTCTTTTTGACTTTTTACAATGTTAGGTTCCTATACAGATAGGTTTCATTTTTCATGATTGACAGTGGAAGTGCCAAATATGTTCATCTTTGATGTTGCAAAGGTTCCATATTTTTTATACAGATAGAGAGAAAAAAAAAAATGTGAAGAGGGTATGCCCTAAAAGAAAAATCAAAGGGAAAAAAGAGTAAACTGGTCAGAAAGAATGATAAAAACGAACCCCAAAGAATGACCAGGAAAGTGGCCAGTCAAAATGCCACTGCTATTTTATTTGCAAGTCCATAATGTGCAAGTATTGTTCTGTATTACACTTGATGGGTGGCCCAACAGTTCAATCTGGACCATGCCATGTTTGAATTGCTATTGTAGAATAGAGAAAGAATGTCTGTCTAAACAGCTCAAGCTTGGCGGATGAGTAGCTAGGTAGAGAAGTTAAGGAGCCCAACTGCTTAATCTGGGCCCTTAGAAGAGATAAAGGTAGTTTCAGATAGCAGGACAGTCTAAAGAAAAAGGACAATCAGGGTTTGCAAGTCTAAGTGCACCCAATCAAAAGGAAGAAAAAATGCCAGGTGTTTTAGGCTGGGTAAGTAGCTTGAGATTGCAGAAGTAGGTGGGTGATCACCTTTTGTATTGTCAAAGAAAGCCCATCTCACCAATGGCAGAAATATTAAGGCAGTGGTTTGGTTACATAACTATGGAAGCATGTCTAATTCCCCTTCACTCACCCTAAAAAGTCTTTGACTAACATCCCCTCAAGGACCTTGTGATCTGCCTAACAAGTCCTGCTTTCACTGCATTTTTATCAAATACTAAGTCAAGTTTTGAAATTTTCTTAAGAAAAGAAGCCACATTTCTTGTGTAAAAATCTCCACTCCACACTCCATTCATTTCCTATGTCTAAGTTTCACTTCATAAACTTAGCATCTTCCCCTACAGTTTCACTCCACAAAGTCATATTAACTTCTGATTTTATTATTTAGCTCCCTAAGTTACTTTCCCACCCCTAGTTCTACAAGAAGCTATGTAAAAACCCCAAAAAATTTATTAAATATCCCACCCCATAGCAATATAGCTATATAACACAGTTTTGGGAAATATTTAGTCCATTTGGGACTAGTATTAACCCTTATGCGTCCTAAACCTTGGAATTAATTTAACCTTTGGTTAAAGTAATAACCATAGTCCACCCCCTCGCTCTTACTATTCTACCCTCCGCGCTCATTTTTTAAGTTTTCGTTTAAATGTTTAAATTAAACATTAAACTCCGTCGGCGCATAACCCATTAACCCACATATCCAAAGTTTGCACTCTCCCACTGGCATATTATTATATTAAATTCGGGCAGGCCCCGCTCCAGAGCCATCCGCCATTCGTATCGCCCCGTCCGCCCTTCGATCTCCCGTGCTGCGCATCTAATGGTGGGCGGTCATTATCGAAGCCCCGATCTGTCGGAGTTTAGCGTCAGGGGGATGGGCGGTTTTCCTGCCGTACCCCCGCCACGCGTCGCTCTCTCGGCATGATCGGAGCCCCCCTCCCCAATACCGCCCAGGGCAAAAGGTGGTGCGGGAGAAAACCATAAACCACCATTTGCCCCCTGACGTCAGCACCACGTCACCACTAACGTCACGTCCACGTCGGCCCACCGTTGCTCTGTGTCATTGCCACATCATCCGCTCACGTCATCACCCCGCCAACCTGTCCTCTGCCACGTCACCGTCCTAGTCAGCAGCCACGTCACCGTGCCGTACCCGCTACCCGCCAAATGACGTCATCACCAAAAAGCGCCAAAAGTCCCAAATTTTCATAAAATTACGCGAAATGACCGTTTTCTTTCATTTTCATTGGTCAGTTCGGGAGTGCTGTACATGCCATTTTACGTTGATTTGCCGCCTAAGCTCGAATTTAATCATCCGAGCCACTGCCGGCTGCAATTTCAACTCCACTGTTCGTCATTGAACCTGCTCAACCGTACTCGGCACCATAAAACCAGGTATTTGCCCGAAATTTCACCTGTTAACCCCTTTTTTCGCCGTTTTCTCCATTTTAGCTGCTTAAACACTTGCATATACCCAAACCAAAGATACTCCTGCACCTAAATTCTGCCTAAATTCACTGATAATTTCCCTGTTCCAAAAGAAACCCTGCGAACTTACGCCCCTCTGCAATTTCACCGTTAAAAATCATTTTTTAGTTCGTTTTGCCGGCAGAATCTTCATACTACTCGTGCATTGACCCCTTTTACCAAAACTCCTCTGCAAAATTCCACCTATTTGGCTCAAAAGACATTCTTATTCCCTTTGCAGTTTGCCCACACAGCTTATCAACCCAGTGAATTCATCAAAGAAAAGAAAATCCTGTTTGAACTATGTAAATTTGCCTATTTATGATAGCTACAGACAGTGAAGGCCATTACCTCATCTAAAATCAGTCTGCAGTTCCTTTGCAAATCCTCAGAAGCAGATTTCCTTAGTCTGCGGTTCCACTAATCTTTATTCCGAGTACAAACACAGAAAAAACTTCAAGATGGCCACTCCAGCAGCTTTAAACATTGCTTCTATCAATGCACCTAACAAAGAGCTTGAAGCAATGCCTCTAGCTAATAGGGATTACCTCATTCAGGATTTGGTTGGGGACAAAAATCACTTGCAGACCTTCTGTCAGTTGAGAAATAGTTATTTGAGCAACTGTGACATGTATGGGATATGGGAATCAAACCTGCCTATTTACTTCCTCCCTTCTGTCAATATTTTTCCTGGGATAATCCATCTATGTGCTGAGAACTATGACCCAACTCAAAGAGTTGTCAAGTCTCCATCTGGGAGCATACTCTTCCATATCACTCCTGATTCCATTAACCAAATGCTAAATTTTAAAAAAACTCAACTTCTGGTCCCTTTTTCTATGAAATACCTGCTGGATGAAGGCCCCAAGCTCTCTAGCTCTAAGATTGCCAGAATTGCCAAGACATTCATCAGGGCAGACTGCCAGCCTACAGATCCACCTCCTTTCCTATATGTCAATTTCAATGAGGTGGGCAAGCTGCTAGTAGATATGATATCCTCTATGCTAGGTTTTAAAACAAGTGAGCACATTGATGAAACAACGTTGGTCCTATTGTCTGCATATAGCCCAGGACAACCCCCTGCTGTCAAGTACAACTATGCCAAGTTCATTGCCAATAAAATGCATGACCAACTAGTGAAACTGGATAGGGAGGGAGTCTTCAAGTATTCTTCCTATATCTATCATTTGTTCATGTATTACCAGTCAGAATGTTTCCAATGTCCCATGAAGAAGTTAGATTCAAAGGGTGAAAGAAGGTCTGTTATCTTTTGGTCATCAGTCTTCCATCAGCTCCAAAAATCTCCTTACTCTTATTGTGAGTTCATTGACCAATTTGTTTACCCAGTTTGCTGCCTCTTGAAAAGAACTCCTCCTCCTAGATTATCATATGACATGCAGAAGATATTGTAGTTGTCCAAGAAATACAAAATAGGTGATTGGTATCTCTACCAAAATCACACTGTCATTAGAATCTGTGGCTGTGAGCTCTGTCCCTACAGGCTCCCAAGATATGTACCAATGAAACCGTTTGCCTTGGAATATTATAGGCAACTCATTAATTCAGATCTCACTCATTTTCATAGTGCCAAGAAGAAAGCTCGCCTGAAATTCAAAGACCATCTAGGCCCCTTTATTATGAACAAGAAAAAAGGTTGGCAAGGTGCTGATCAAATACTGGGGGAGAAACTTAAGCTAAAAAGTAGTTTCTGGTGGGTCCCTTATGACCCCGATGGCTTTATCAGTGCCAGAAAAGTAAAATATAGGCTAACATCATATGAACATTGTAAAGTCCCACAGATTGAGCAATTTGCTAATCAAGATGAGTGGGTGCAAGGCACATTAATTGAAGAACTCACTCAAGAAGAAATAATGGAGAAAAATGTCAAAGATTTGGAAAAAACTCTTGACTTGGATTCTTTTCAGCAGGTAACATTCAAACTGCCACACCAAGTTGGAGAGGGCACATCCACTGCTGCAGCTTCACAAGCTGCCCAAGAAACATCTACATCAGCAACAGGTACAACAAAAGGAAAAGAAGTGATGGATTCCGAGCAAGAAATAGTTACAGAACAACCCAACACCTCAAAGGAGAAAACTCAAGGGCAAGCCCCTCCACAACAAACAGAGGCATCACAGATTCCAGCCTTATAGACTCCTCTTAATGAGGAAAGAGGTAAGAAGCATAATAGGGAAGAGACCACACCTCCAAGTGGATCAGCACAGCAACCAGAAGCTAAAAGACAGAGAGTTGACCCTCAGGTTGCGGAAGAAATTAGTGAAGAAATCATAGAGAGCCCGAGGAGGGAGAGAGAAACAAGCCAGCAAACAGCTACCAGCTCATTCCAACAGGAGCAAGAGAGGCAACATGGTATGGAGGTGTCTTCCTCAAGGCAGCAAAGCAAACAAACACCCGGCATTAAAGGAACTTTCATGGAAATAAAGGCCCAAAATGAGTTGTTAAGAGTACAGCTATATGATCAATTCCTCAAGACAACACCTTCCAAATGGCAAAGATTAATGGTAGCTTATGAAATCAAGGAGGAGAAAATGATCTTAACTCATTTCAAGCCTAAAGTTCCATAGCCCCAAACAGCTGCAGATTACATAAAGACAAACCTAGAGGTCCTCACCAAGGTTATACACCCGATGGACCAAATAGAGCTTCAAAGCAAACAAGTGAAATGGTTTATGCCACCCTAGCAGACAAGGCTATGCTGGCCCATCAATTGAAAGAATCATTGAAAAACACAAACACTCAGTTGGATTTGGAGAGAATGTCTTCCTCAGCTAAAGATGATAGAATAAAGAAATTGGAGGAAATTATTGTGGATCTAGGGCATGATCCTAAGGATGCCAAGGGCATCAAGGCCCTTATGAAGAAGAAAGAAGATGATATTGCTGCACTCAAAAAACAAGTGAAGCTGCCTGCAACTATCCACCCTCAAACTGCAGAACTTGTGCAAGAAAAAGAAGATGATGATACAATGGATCTACTCATGAGGATGAATCAAAGAATAATACAGATGGAGGGAGAGTTGGAGAGAGCATTGCAAGGGAAGCAGGGAGAGTCGACCTCCCAGCCACCTCAAACAGCTCCAACTGTTGTCACTGTTCCTCCCACACAAACAACAGCAATCCCTCCTGTCATTTCAGCATCTACAACAACTACATCAACTACAGATGCTACAACAGCACCAAAATCTAGCATGAGTATGGAAGAGATGATGAAAGCAGTCAAAGAGCTAGAAGTTCAGGTGATAGAGTTGAAAGAGGCCAAAGAAAAGTTGGCCAAGCTAGAGGCAAGCTATGACAAGTCCAAGATGACAGTGGCTGAGAAGCAAAGAGAAATAAAAGCCTTGGACAACAAAATAAAGTCCTTAGAGAAAGAGCTTACCTTAGACAAGACTTTAGTTGAAATCAAAAATATTTTGTGGGCCAAAATTGGCCAAGCAATCACTGACCAATGGCGATCAATTCAGGCCATACATGAACAAATCGAATTAATAGGCCTAGGTCAATTTGAAACTCAGAGGGCCAGAGCAACATTAGGGAATATGCTTGAGCAGGCCAATAAAATGATTCATTTCCTGAACACTCATACCAAAGAGGAGTTGGCAGCATTAGACATCAGTAGCAGAACAGATACTATTCTGACAGCAAAAAAGGTGCTGACCATGAGAAATTTTGTGCAGATTCTAGAAAGAAAGTGCCAGGAAATGCAGGCAAAAATAAGTGACTTCAAAATAAAAATGACAGTATTACAAAGCAGAGGATTACCTAGCCTATTGACTAGTGCTGGAAAACTACTGTCCTGTGAACAATATACTACCAAGATCAATAACTATGTTTCCAATCAGATTACAGCATCCTCAAGTACCTCAGAAGACGTAGGACCTCCCTTTGGACAATCTCTTTATGATAAATTAGAAAACCTGTTTTACATTGAGCATGAAATCAATCATCTGTTTGAGGTCCCACCCAATTTTTATAGATACACAGAGGCTGATGAAATACTCATAAAAATACAAAGACATAAACTGCCTCCTGAGGATTGGTGGCAAGAAATGCTGGAAATTTTGCCTAGGTAATTTCGGTCTTTTTCCTCTTTTTTCAGCTTCAGATTTTGGTCAGCTACAGGTCAGCAAAATTGAGTACACAGGCACCGAACAAAGCATAAAGACAACAGGTAGAGGAAGTCGAAGCAGTGACTCAGCAAAGCACTAGGACAACAAGCCCAAAAATCGCAAATTAAAGGCGCAGCCTCAGCCGACTCAGTTGGTCCAAAAAGTCAAATTTCTCTGACCAAATAGACAGCTAGCACACTAATATTTACTGCAACATTTATTTCATTCATCTACTTCCTTTGAAGAGTTGGTGATGAAATTTATTGCATGAAGACTCATCAACTAGATATTTTGTATCTCATTTTTGTATATATACCTCCCCATAGAACATATTTGGGGTTGGTGATTTTCTTTCTGGACTGCACTATAAACTATCAGACCGTTTTAATACAAATTGCTATTGAAGTTCACTGTTTCTGAACCATCTGAAGGTGGATTGGATGTTCTGGGACCTGCTACAGAATTCCTGTGTCATTCTATGGAACAATAAGTTATTCTAAACTGTGTTTATGTTTTTTGTGTTTGCAAAATCATATATGTTTCATAATCTTGGTAACAGAGAAGAAGAATAGCACAGGATTTGTTTTAATGCACCCTGTGTTCAATCTTTGCGATTAATTATGTTTTATTCAAGACTAGTCATAAATATGAATTCTTAACTGCTCATGTTCACACTAATTCCTTCATTTTGAATACTGTTTAGGAATTCTCTATTGCTCCTGAGTAATATTCATACACTTTCCCTCTGCCAGCATAATGAAAGATTCTTAATTGCCTTTCATTCCCTGACTTCATTCCATCATTTCCAGATTTAAAAATTGTTCCTAGGTTGCCTATCCTGCTCTGTAGTATTACCATTTCGCTAAGAAACACTTTCAGCAGTACACTTTCATTGACTCCATTGCCCAATGGAATAAACTATTTTATACTTGCACCCCAGCTCTGTTTGAAATCACCATCCAAAAAACTTAAAACCAAACCCTGTTCATCACAACTAGCCTAAAATACTCCAAAACAAAGCTAAATTACAAAGAGAGAGCCCTCTCTGGTTGCAGGTAGGCTAGGACCTGTAGCTAAAAGATTGGTTAGTGGTTACCTCGGCCGTATTCCCTTCAGGAGGCAGGGAACAACTTGAGTGATAACATCATTGGCAACTCCACTCGGGACTTAATCAGTTTCCATGTTTCAACGTATTCAAAGGAAAGCTCAAAGCCTCCCATGTTCCAAAAGAATTTCCTGTAAGATATTGTCTAAAGCTGTAATTGTAAAACATTCCTAGAAAAACACCAAAAACAAATTTAGAAGCTGGCTCCAAAGAAGAAAACTCGTTATACAAGATCAAATCCTGATCCAAATCCTCCAGCTATTTTTGAAAATCCTAATTTGATCCCTAAGACCCTTAGGAAACAAGAAGAACAAGAAAAATCTGCCGATTCAGACCTTCAAACCGTTCAGCAGAATTATATCCCAACTCCTACTAAATCTTCATTCCATCCTCACATTACTCTTGCTTCCCCTAGTTCTTCATCCACTTCTCAAAGCACCTTCTCCACTCCTCCATCTATTGCACATATTTCTTCCTCTGTCCCTGTTGTTCCAACTGTCCCATTTCCTCTTGTTGCCCCATTTATCCCTGTAAATATGGCCAACCGTTATGCTCCTTTACAGTTGCATGCCAATCCAGGGGCTATGCCACAATATTATCAAAGTAAGATCACCTATTTTGATGGTGCTAGCTCCCATACAACCCAACAACACACAAAGAAAATGCAAGACTATTTTGAAAATTATGAAATTGACGATAATGATGTGAGAATGAAGATCTTTGTCCAAAGTCTAACTGGTGATGTAAGGACCTGGTTTAGGACACTTGCTGTAAATTCTATAGCTAATCCAGATGCTCTTTACCTATCCTTTCTAAACAGATGGGAAAAGAAGAAAGACCCTTTACACATTTTAACTGAATATAACAATTTAAAAAGGGGCCCACAAGAAACTGTCCAAGACTATTGTGCAAGGTTCAATGATGTTTATAATGCCATTCCTCAGAACCTTAGACCTCCTCCTGACTTGGCCTTGATCAAATTCCCTGATGGATTTGATCCTGACATGGCATATCAGTTAAGGGAAAGAACCCCTCCCAGCTTAGCAGACATGCAGAATATAGCTGTTAGTGTGGAGGCAAACCTGATTGCTAAACGAAATCGGGCTAGAACTGAAAGAAGAACAACATTCAAAGAAGAACCTTTATCATTTGAGCAAAAACTTGATGCAATCATCAAAGGGATGGATAGATTGGGAGATAGGGTAGATACTATTGAGAGAAAATCATATTGGGAAGGTCAAACAAGTAACACAGCTAGGAATCCAAATTTTAGAAAAAATCAAAACCCAAATGCCAGAAGAGCTGGCCCTGATCAGAATATTAGACCCCCATTTCAAGAGAATTATGCAAAGGCCTCAACCTCTAGTGAACCCACAGAGGACCCTCACATCAACTTAATGGGTTTAGATAGCGAACAACAAATTTTCCTAACACAAGATGACCAAGAGGCCCATGAATTTAACCAATTTCAAACCAAATCTGGGGAGTCATTTGATTTTAGGGAAGGCTATGATGCAGTAGTCTATGAAGTTCACAAATAGTACAAATTAAGGAGTAGAACCATAGATGTGCATGAACCTACCAAAATAAAGAATACTAAACAACCAAAGAAAGCAGAAGATAAGGCTGCTCTCACAGAATCCTCTGATAAAACAGAGTTTGACCCAAAAGAAGTTACTGTGGAAGATGTATTAGATGCACAACCCCCTAAAAATCAGACATTCATGTTCCCTCCCACAAAGGGAAATTCAAACAACATTCCTCAAGATAATTTCAAAACAGAGGTACTTCAAAACAATACTCCCAACCAAGAGAAGATTGCTGAAGATTCAGCTGAAAAGGAAAAATCTGCTAGTCATAACACAAGGAATCAATTGGAAAAGCCTTTCAATTTAGAAGCAGAAATTGGTAAGCTGAAAATAGCTATTCCTCTCTCTGAGCTAGCCAAACATGAAGTGTATAGACAACAAATCAATAGGTCACTCCGAATACCAGAGAATAGGGATGTTGTCAATGTTTTAGATGATCAACCAGAATTACTTTTTGGTCCTGAAGTTAATGGTAAAACAGGAAATGGAGGAGTTCCACCATTTTATGTGAGCTTAAACATTCATGACAAAGTGTTACATAATGCAATGTTTGACTCAGGAGCCTCCCATAATCTAATGCCTAAGTCTGTGATGGAAATACTGGATCTAGACATCACAAGACCCTATAAAGACTTATTCTCATTTGATTCCAGCCAGGTCAGGTGTCTAGGCCTAATCAAAGACCTTTGTGTATCGTTAGCCCAATATCCAGCTAAAACAATTTTGATGGATGTGGTGGTAGCTGATATTCCACCCAAGTATGGTATGCTTTTATCAAGATATTGGGGGGCAAACTCCAAGGATCTTTGCAACTAGACATGTCCTTTGCCACTATTTCAGTCTTTGGGCAACCAAAGAGATTATACCGGGAAACATTAATGAAATATGTGGTTAGCAGTCAAGAAAAGCCCCAAAACTTCCCCATATACTCTATGCATTCTGATATGAATTCATTCATTTTATATAATGCTGATATGTGTTCCAAAACTGATGTCAAACTCCTGGAAGCTACACAAACACAAGGCATAGATGAACAATCTTGTGCCTATAATCAAAGAATCCTTGATATGATTGATACAACAAATGAAAATGACATAGTACATGACTTACAAGAACCCAATCTGCCCATTGTACAAGCTTCTAAAACTCTCAAGGCCAGTCATAACCAAGAAATCTTATGGTACTTAGAATTTGATGGATTGGTAAACAAATTAGGAGCAGGGGCAGGGGTCTGGATCCACAGCATGCAAAATAACCATGCTGAAGGTCATGCATATAGGTTAAATTTCAGATGCACAAACAATATGGCCGAATATGAAGCCCTTCTATTGGGTCTCAAACTGATCAGAAGTCTAGGGGCTACTACAGTTTCCATTCTAGGGGATTCAGATTTGATTATACAGCAGATGAAGGGAAATTTTGTTACAAATGATCTCAGGCTGAGATCTTATAGAGGAGCAACAACTGAGTTACTTAACAGCTTCTTATAATTTCAGCTCACTAAAATTCCAAGAAACCATAACTTACATGCACATAGCTTGGCAACCTTTGCCAGCACTTGTAAACTGGATTTTGAGCCCAATCATCATTTCACTGCTGAGATTAAACACAAACCTGCTATCCCAGATAATGTAAAAAACTGGCAGGTGTTTGAAAATAATACACAAATAAATAATTTCCTGACTTTGAAAGAAGAATTCTCAAGTATAAACATTGACACAAGCACCATTCAGGATCAACAACAAACAAACCAATGTGAGCAAAGCATATCAGCTGAAAGAGCCAATCTGATTTTGCATCCAACAACCTTTCACTGTACAAATTTACAAAAGCTAAAACAAACATATTTTGATGAAATGATTGAGGAAGAATCTGAAGTAATCGAACTAAAGGATAATTTCCTGCCTACATGCTTAACTCCCTTAGAAGATATTTTTGACTCAAATGACATTCCTAGAAGCCAAATATGCAACCTCTCAATGCAGAAATTGAGGACTGTAATATTGGGACCACAGAAAATCCCAAAATGATAAAACTCTCCAAAGCATTGCCCGCCGATCAGAAGTTAAAATACATTGACTTGTTTAAAGAGTTCCAAGATGTCTTTGCTTGGAGTTATTAGGACCTCAAGTCCTATGATAATTCAGTCATCCAACATACTATGCCCTTGAAAGAAAATCAGAAACCTTTTAAACAAAAGCTTAGAAGGGTGAATCCTGTCCTCCTTCCCCTCATTGAAAAAGAAGTTAAACGAATGTATGAAGATGGAATCATTGCACCTATCAGGTTCTCAGAGTGGATTTCAAATCTAGTGCCCACTAGAAAGAAAACTAGAGAGATAAGGCTTTGCATTGCCCTGAGAAATTTGAATAAGGTCTCTCTCAAAGACCACTACCCCTTACCAAGAATGGATCATATCCTACAAAGGGTAATGGGGGTTTCTAGGATCTCATTGTTAGATGGCTTCTCAGGATTTAATCAGATTCTTGTCCACCTAGATGACCAAGATAAAACAACCTTTACAACACCCTGGGGAACCTTTAAATATGTGAAGATGCCTTTTGGACTCAAAAATGCAGGGGCCACATTTCAGAGAGCAATGGACATAGCCTTTGCTAAGGAGATCCATGATTTCTTAGTCATATACCTTGATGATCTTATTGCTTTCTCAAAATTAGACCAAGAACATTTAAAACATCTCAGACAAGGGTTCCTAATTTACAGAAAATATGGCATATCATTGAACCCAAAGAAATCACTGTTTGGCCTAGAAGAGGGCAAACTCCTAAGTCATATAATTTCAAAAGATGGTATAAGAATTGAGCCGGACAGAATTCAAGCTATCCTCCAAGTGCCTCACCCAATAAACATCGAAGAATTACAAGCTTTTCTAGGCAAGATCAATTTCTTGAGAAGATTCATTCCCAATTTGGCCGAGCTAATAAGACTGTTGAATAATATGCTCAAGAAAGATTCTAAAGTCAAATGGACAATAGAAGCTAAGCAGGCCTTTGAGGAAATCAAAATAGCTTTGACAAGAACTCCTGTTCTTACAAGTCCCAGGTTTGATAAAGATTTTATAATCTTTTCCTTTGCATCTGAGCATACTATTGTTGTTGTCCTATTACAAAAATATGACTTAGGATGTGAGAAACCCATTGCCTTTTTCAACAAAGCACTTAGAGATGCCCCACTCAAATACCAAATCATGGAGAAGCAGGCATATGCTCTTGTGAAGGCCATAAAGGATTTCAGGATTTATATCTTGTACTCTCACATAATTGCCTATGTTCCAAATGCAGTGGTTAAAGATATTCTCACTCAAGAGGGAATTGAAGGTAAAAGGGGCAAATGGATAGCCAACATTTTAGAATATGATATTGAGATTAAGCCAACAAAACTCATAAAAGGACAAGGGCTAGCCAAATTAATGACTGAAACCAACTTCCAAGCCCTTGACATCAATGAACTGGATAATGAATAGGAGATGGCGACTCCACAGATCAATCAAGCCTTCTTACAATCACCTTGGTATGCTGACATATGTTTTGTATTGTTAAACCTACAAGCTCCTCCAGGGTTATCCAGAACCAAAAAAAGATTTTTGAAAATGAAAGCTTCAAAGTTTTGTATCATAGATAATGTATTATTTTGGAGCAATCATGAAGGTATTTTGCTTAATTGCCTAACTTTGGATGAAACTGATAAATTCCTTAGAGAATTTCATGCAGGGGATTGTGAAGGGCACTTATATTGGAAATCGACAGCTAACAAAATCCTAAGGGCTAGATTTTATTGGTCCTCCCTGTTTGCTGATTCAAAAAAGTTTGTGATGTCATGTCATAAATGTTAGATCTTTGAAGGAAAGAAAAAGTTGTTGCCTTTACCCCTCAAACCCATTTCAATTGAAAAACCATTTCAACAATGGGGTTTAGACTTCATTGGGGAAATCCACCCTTCATCCTCTGGCCAGCATAGATGGATTTTAACAGCTATAGATTACTTTACCAAATGGATAGAGGCCATACCTTGTAGACAAGCCAATGACTCAATCATCATGCAATTCCTAAAAACCAATATTTTGTCTAGGTTTGGCTGCTCAGAAAAAATCATTACAAACAATGCAACTGCCTTTAAATCCAAAAGAATGATCCGTTTTTGTCATAAATATCATATTACCCTAGGTCATTCCACAGCCTATTACCCTCAAGGCAATGGCCTAGCTGAGTCCTCCAATAAAAGCCTCATCAACATCATCAACAAGACCTTGGAGGAGAACAAAAAGAATTGGCATAAGAAGCTGGTAAATGCACTATGGGCAGATAGATTGACCACTAAAAGATCTATTGGTACAAGTCCATATGAATTGGTATATGGTCTGGAAGCTGTCTTCCCTTCATCTCTTGGGATCCCTGTGATCAAATTACTGCAGGAAATACAAGCAGAACCTAATGATATCTAGAGGAGGATCAATCAAACAATTCACTTGCAACAAACAAGGGAAGAAGTGTATCACAGAACCCAGGTTCTACAAGAGAAGCTGAAAAAGATGTTTGACAAAAGAACAAAAGCTGAAGACTTCTTCATAGGAAACAAAGTACTAAAATGGGATTCTAGGAGGGAAGACAAAGGGAAACATGGAAAATTTGATTTTCTTTGGAGAGGACCATTTGTAATTCAAGCTGTGCAGGGTAATAACACCTTTTTTCTGAAGAGTCTGGATGGTTCAAATAATGAGGAAGGCCCAGTGAATGGGAGAATTATCAAGCACTACTATGATCCATGAACACATTACAATTACATATTGTACATAAATATGTGTATTTTCAGCATTTTTCATTTACAACAGTTAGATAGAGAACCAAGTACAACAAATTTTGAAGAAAGATCAGTGAACTGTATCAAGTATGGTATATATGTTGAATGTTCCACAAGCAAAATTGAGGAAGGGCTAGAGAACAGAAAGCCAATAATAAACAGTCATACAAGCCAGCAAGACATAAACTGGTAATTCTTGCACAAATCAGGTCAAGAGGTACTCCATACAGGTTCATAAGATTCAGATCAATGGTGTCCATGAAAAGGAAGGTCCACTGCAGCAAGAATTGAAAGATAAGGCCATCTGACCTGCTGTTCTTGGCTTTCCACCAGGAAAATCCATCCTCAAGTGGAGCCACTCTTAGGTTCCTATACCAATAGGTTTCATTTTTCATGATTGACAGTGGAAGGGCTAAATATGTTCATCATTGCATGTTGCAAAGGTTCCATATTTTGTATACAGACTAGGAAAATTAAAAAATGAAAAGAGGGTATGCCTTAAAATAATAATAAAAAGGCAAGAAAATCAATTGGTCACAAAAGAATAGTGAAAATGAACCCCAAATCAAAGACCAGGAAAGTGGCCAATCAAAATGCCACTACTATCTTATTGGCAGCATCACAATGTGCAAATACTGCTGCTAATCATACTTGATGGATGGCCCAACAGTTTAATCTGCACCATGCCATGTTTAAATTGCTTGTTGCAGAATAGAGAATGATTCCTGTCCAAACAACTCAAGCTTGGCAGATGACTAGCTAGGTAGAGAAATGAAGGAGCCCAACTGCTTAATATGGGTCCTTGGAAGAAATGAGGGTATATTTAGATAGGAGGGCAGTCAAAAGAAAAAGAGGACAATCAGGGTTTGCTAATTGAAGTGCACCCAATTCAAGTGAAGAAAAATGTTAGGATTGCTAGGCTGGGTAAGTAGTGTAAGGTTGCAGAAGTAAAGGTGCCATTACCATTTGGATTATCATGAAGAACTCATCTCATTCAGAATGTTGGCACCATGGCAGAGGTTTGATGACATAACAATGGAAGCATGACTAATTTCCCCCTTTTTCCCCAAACATCATTTACTAACACTCCCCAAAGACCTTGGGATCTTCCCAATAGTCCTGTTTCACTTCATTCCATAACAAGTACCAAGTCAAATTATGAGTTTACTCAAAGAAAAGAAGCCACATTTCTTGTGCAAAAATCATCATTATGAATTCCACTCATTTTCTATCTCTAAGTCTTACTTCTTAAGCTTAGCATTTTTCCTTACATTTTCACCTCACAAAGTCATATTAACAGCTAATTTTATTATTTAGCTCCTTAAGCATCATTCCCCTTCCCTAGTTCTACAAAAACTATATAAAAATCCCAAAAAATCTATTAAATACCCTATCCCTAGCAATATAGCTATATAAGTCATGTCTTGGGGAGTATTAATCCATCCGGGACTAATATTAACCCTCCTTCGCCCTAATCTATGGAATTAAATTAAAAAACCCTTGGTTAAATTTAATAACCATAGTGTCCCCGCTCATAGACTTTATTCTTTCCCCCCCGCGCTAATGTTCAAAGGTTTGTTTATACATTAAATAGACACATAAGCGGGCGCGTTTGTAATAAACCTTCGCTTAAACCTAAGTCTAAAACCCTCCTGCTCCTATTGTTTATTGTTATATATATGGCGGGTCCCGTGCCTAACCCTTCGCCAACACGTAGTCCCCGCCAACCGTCCGATGCACAACGATCCCAATCCAAAGGTGTGCGGTCGATTTCACAAGCAAACAGGCAAAGGTTTAGCGTTCAGGGGATTGGCGGTTTCACCGTCGTACCCTCGCCACGTGTCGCCTTCCCGGGGTGTTCGGATCCCCCCCCCCTTATACCACTTATGACCCAAGGGTGGTGCGGGGAATACCGGAAACCACCCTCCACCCTATGACATCACACCCGCGTCACCTATGACGTCACACCCGCATCACCTATGACATCACCGCCCGCGTTCCATGCCGCTACTCCACGTCACTCCCACGTCATCCACCCGCCTCCATGCCTTGCCACCGTGTCACCGCCACGTCGCCATCCTCGTCAGCCACCACGTCATCTTGCTGTACTTGGGACCCACCGATGACATCATGCTGACGTCATCGCCGAAAAGCGCCAAAAGCGCCAAAAAGTCCCAATTTCGCATAAAACCAAGTAAAAGGGTCATTTATATGTCATTTTCACGACTTATTTCCGGAGCGTGTGCATGTTGTTTACTACGATTTGCCGCCAAACTCAAAATTTGACCGTTCGAGCTGCCACCACCTGCAAATTCAAGTCAATTGCTTGCCATTGTACTAGTTCAATGTCCTCAGAGCTGTAAAAACTAGGTACTTGCCCATAGTTAACCTATTTCACCCCTGTTTTTTCCATTTTTCTCCAATTTACCTGCAAAAAATTCTGCAAGCTGCCCACTAGGCCAATTATGTACTTAAATATTGCCTAAATTCCCTGGTAAAGCTCTTGCTCCAACAAAACTCGGTAAACCCGCGCCCTTCTGCAAAATTCACCGTTAAAGAGTGATTTTAAGACCCGAGCTGCCGGCAGAATTCAATACAACTGTACATTGATCACTCTCACTAGAATTTCCTTTGCAAAGCTCCAGCGACTTAGCTCAAAAACACTCTGTTTCTCTCTGCAGATTGCCCTACAGTTTATCAATCCAGTAAATAAGTCTGTTGAAACTCTGAAAGTTTGCCTCTACCATAAATACAAACAGGAAAAGTCACTCCCAAGTATAAATTCAGTTTGCAGTCTTCACTAGTTTCACTAATCTTGAGCTCAAGTATTAATCCAGAAAAGATTTCAATATGGCCACTCCATCAGCTCTAGATGTTGCTCCCATCAATACACCTAACAAGGAGCTTGAAGCAATGCCTTTACTTGACAGTGATTTCCTCATTCAGGATTTTGTTGGAGAGAGAAACCACTTGCAGACCTTCTGCCAGCTGAGGAATAGCCACTTAAGCAACAATGACATGTATGGCATCTGGGAGTCAAATCTGCCCATCTATTTCTTTCCTTCTGTGAATGTTTTCCCTGAAATAATTCACCTCTGTGCTGAGAATTATGACCAGAGCCTCAGAGCTGTCAAGTCTCCATCTCGGAGCATACTTTTTTACATTACTCCTGATTCCATCAATCAGATGCTCAATTTCAAGCAGACCCAACTTCTCTTCCCTTTTTCCATAAAATATCTGCTGGATGAAGGCTCCAAGCTCTCCAGCACTGAGATTGCTACAATTGCCAAGACTTTCATGAGAGCAGACCGCCAACCTACTGGGCCACCTCCTTTCCTGTATGTAAATTTCAATGAGGTAGGCAAGCTGCTTATAGACATGATATCCTTTGTGCTGGGTTTCTCAACAAGTGAACATATTGATGAAACAGTGTTGGTCCTTTTGTCTGCATACAGCCTTGGAAAGCCCCCTACTATGAAGTACAACTATGCCAAGTTTATTGCCAATAAAATACATGACCAACTACTTAAGCTGAACAGGGAGGCAATATTCAAATATTCTTCATATATCTATCACTTGTTCATGTACTATCAGACAGATTGCTTCCAATGCCCTATCAAGAAGCTGGATTCACAGGGTGAGAGGAGTTCTGTTATCTTTTGGTCTTCAGTTTTTCATCAAGTCCAGAACTCTCCTTATTCCTACTGTGAGTTCATTGACCAGTTTGTCTATCCAGTCACATGCCTCTTGAAAAGAACTCCTCCTCCCAGATTGTCAAATGACATGCAGAAAATATTACAGCTGTCCAAGAATTACAAAATAGGTGATTGGTATCTATACCAAAATCACACAATCATCAGGATCTATGGTTGTGAGCTCTGTCCTTACAGGCTCCCAAGATATGTTCCTATGAGATTGTTTGCCTTGGAATACTATAGGCAACTCATCAATTCTGATCTTACACATTTTCATAGTGCCAAGAAG